>VATE01000040.1:0-86873 GCA_008065195.1 Metschnikowia amazonensis
CCCTATCTACTATCTAGCGAAACCACAGCCAAGGGAACGGGCTTGGAAAAATCAGCGGGGAAAGAAGACCCTGTTGAGCTTGACTCTAGTTTGACATTATGAAAAGGCACGAAGGGTGTAGAATAAGTGGGAGCGCAAGCGCCAGTGAAATACCACTACCTCCATCGTCTTTTGACTAATGAAAGAATTACTCCAAGACCCGCACTTCGACTAACCTTAACTCAGAAAGCTAGCCTAATTTTGTAGCTAACATATTTTAGACACCTTTCTTTTAAACTATCTTACAGCCACCAATTAGCTATCTTATTTTTGCAGCTACTTTAGTTTTTGGCTACCTTATTTTTGCAGCTACCATAGTGTAGTGTAGTGTAGTGAAAGTCTTGAAGTCTCAGACAGCAATATGAAGCTTTCTTGCATTAGTGTATCCACTGGAAGTATATGCTTGAAAGTCATGAATAAGATCTCATCTTTGTAGTGTGATTGAATACACCAATTTATATAAGCGTACGGAACTTTTTAGTGGAGATATTCGGGTGGTGTTAAAAAATGTACGGGTGTTGCTCAAAAATGTACGGGTCTGGTTCACCCCTAGTGAATGGGACTTGTCGCACTAATTCTTGACCAGGTTTCATGCGCTTATAGAGCTGGCCGAAGGTATAGGATTTGTACCCTAGAGCATAACAACCAATATTCTAAGATTCATTCAGGCAGAAATGATGGCAGGTGTTGGCACAATCATTTTTCCAGCTGCGCCTAAAAGACCATTGGCATCTATTCGTCAACAGTGTGGCTCCAGAGTCTAGACCATGGGTTCATCTATATGGCCTTAACAAGATCCGTACAACAATCATGCGGCAGAATTCGCCTTTTCTCAGACTCCGCATGAAAAAAAACCGTTTTTCGTACATTTGAGGCAGAGCAATCGAAATTCGCCACCAGAGGATGAGAGCGGCCATGGATGGACAAATGCAACGAACCACCGGGACTCCGTGCTCAGCTGCAGACCAAATGCGTATGCACCTACAGTAGTTACGCGCATGATGTGTGCCGTGTAAATCCTACACAGAGGCTTGCGGTCCGAGGGGTCTTCGTACTACCGCAGTCACGTGAGCCAGGACCACAGCATGACATGAGAGCCCGAAACAGCCCAAAACACAAGAAAAGAGGGGAATTCTTCACCACGAGATGTATTCAAAGATGAAGACATGGAATTGGGGTTTTCAGCGGGTGTCGTAGAGGTGATTTTTGAGAGATAGCCTTAAGCCCGTGCTCTGGACCAGTAAAATGTTTACATTGGGGTAGTGTGCGAAAGCAAGAGAAACATGCGAGACCATGCTTCAAATGCGCAAGTGCTCCTTTAAATAAGCGCGCACTGTCCATCATTCGCTCTGAGTGATTTTTTGCTGTGCGCCACTAGGAGCATTCTCCTGATCGATTTCCAGTGACCAAGACCGCTTCTTATTCTTTCTCCCAATTTTTTTATTTTTTATTTTTTTCACTTGTAACATTTCCCAGACCAATTCTGTTTATAGAATAAGCGGCGGAACTAAAAAGCAATCGTTATACCCCGTGGACTGATATTGTCGGGGAAGTAAAACGGACTGCACTGCACATCTCTGGTTGCACCCGCGCTTGAATATGACAAGCGCCCAGCATCCTGCCCCCCTCAGATTAGAAATCACATTCCATAGCAAAAACACTGAAATAGCACAACTGGTTGTAGTGACTCGTATATTCGACATGAGTAAGAAGCACTAGGCGTTGCATGGCAATCTTTAAAAACTGCAATTTTTAAAGACTACAATTATTATACTATTCTTGGGTCTTAGTGTCTTTGGTAGCATCTGTCTTACCGGTGTTCGAGGTAGGTATGCTGAAGACCCCCAGCCTAGGGACTTGTATCCCGTTCAGGGAGTTGTGCCCAGTTCAGAAAATGGTGCGATCAGTGACATTACATGGTCCGTTGTTGCACATAATTTTGGACCACGTCCGGAAGTGGCGTACACAGGAATCAGCGCATGATCCCTAGCGCGAAATGGCGGACCACCGAGAAAAAGGTTCTTCTCTCCGGCACATGGCCCTAGCAGTGACCCGTGCCTGCACTGTACCAGCGCACAGCGCTTGTATGACTTCCGCGCAAAATTTGGGCCCGCTTTATCCTCTGCTTTACTGCCTTGGGCAAACTAAACGATATATACCCCCATGGAAATCCGCTCGGAAAACGAGCTTCTTTTCCTGTGAAATTTGGCTTTCTTTTACGAATTATCTGTCTGCACCCCTTACATTGCGTGACTTATTAACAAGACGTACCTGCTCATCATTCACGTTCGGTACTACTTCTTCCCTGATTCAATCCCAATATACTTCAGACCAGGTTACAAGTACAAGAATTCAACTCCATATCCATACCATTCATCGCGTCCCTAGTGTCCGCGTCAATTGTCCAGCTTTTGTTTTATCCAGGATACCTATTTAATGATCACTATAACCTGTCCACTATGACTACCCTGTCCAACTTGAGTACTCCGGTGAAGGCTGCCGTCAACCCTGAACCTGCCGCTGAATCCGCCCGTGCTCAGGCTCTTTTCGGAGATACTTCTGAAAAACACAATCATGACGAGGAGAAACATAAGCATAACGATGAAGAACATAAGCATAACGATGAAGAACATAAGCATAACGATGAAGAACATAAGCATAACGACGAGAAGCACAAGCATGTTGAGGAGAAGCATAAGCACCATGAGGAGAAGCACAAGCACCATGAGGAGAAGCACAAGCATAATGAGGAGAAGCACAAGCATAATGAGAAATTCGATCAAAATGACCTGTCTAACGATGCCTCTAATGAAACTTCCGAGTCTGATAATGCTAACTTCAGAAACATGTTCAATATCTCGAAGCCACTATCCTCTAAAACAACACATACATCACTGAGTTCCAGTGGAAGCACTAGCCTGTCCACAGATGCCTCCTCGCTCACAACTCCATCAACTGTTTTCGAAGAAAGAGATACCAAGCCAGATGCCAAAGCTCCTCAAGATACATCGAAAAGCGGTCTCGTCAAGAAATTCTTCTGTAAAACGTGCAACCAGGGTTTTACCCGGAAACACAACATGGCGAGTCATGAGTTGATCCATACCACCATCAAGCTACATGTGTGTGCAACCTGTAACAGCACGTTTCGCCGTATCCACGACTTGAAACGCCACGAAAAACTTCACACGGGAGAAAAACCTTACTTCTGCAGTGCATGTGGCCGGCGATTTGCCCGACCAGACGCTCTCACTCGTCATTTTCAATCGACAAATGCATGCTCCGGAAAGTCCCAGGAAAAACCCACCACAGAGTCTGCTATTGATGATTCATCTTCGAATGATAACAAACCTGATGATAAGACAGATAAGAGCCATTCTATCCATCAAAATCACGCCCGGAAAGAGAAAAGAGGAAGTCTTCCTCCTCCTGGTAAGCCGTTCAATAATGAACAGCTGTTACCGCTTGGTTCCAGTTCCTCCTTTGACTCTGCTGGCAGCAATAAGGTATCATCCTCATCCGAACCAGATGGCACTCCACCGGAGTCCACCCAGACCAACTCATCCTCGGACACGTACTCTTATTCGAACTATAACGACAGCCAATCCAACTCTGCGTCTTCGCTACCCAAGCCAGGTTTTGACATGAGCAGGTGGAATCCTTCTTCTCTGACAATTGGTCTGAATACAAAACTGAGTTCAGAGAATGAAAGCAACGCCATCGCTATGGACGCGGCCACAGCTAGGCCAGACGGAACTGTCACAACTTATAGCAAGAAAAACTCATCTGTTCATAGCAGCGATAAGCATGAGTTGTACAACCAACGTCCCTTTCGCGACTCGCAGGTTCCAACTAACGAATCTCCCGCGGACTCCAATATGGGTCAGAATCCTCTCTTGTACAGGATGATTAGTCCCTTTACTGGTCTGTCTGGTAAAGACATGCAAAACAACCCGCGGTTTGCGCCAAACTTTTCGAAGGTAGCACCTGTTCAAGCAACTCCGCAACCATTTCAACAGCAGCAAGAACTTCAGCAAATCCAGCAGCTTCAGCAGCAGCATCTTCTTCAGCAACACCAGATGCAACAGCAACAACCACATGTTCAGCAACCACATGTTCAGCAACCACACGTTCAACAACCACATGTTCAACAACCACATGTTCAACAACCACATGTTCAACAACCACATGTTCAACAACCACATGTTCAACAACCACATGTTCAGCAACCACACGTTCAGCAACTCCAACCTCCTCTCAACACTGACCCAAAATATGGGTCATTTGTATACGCTCAGAGTAGAGGTGGGTGGCAGGGTAACATGCACATGCACAAATCTGGTGAGTCAGTTTCCGGTGAACCTTGGCAGTACTCTCGGGATTTGAACTTCCCAGCTCACAGTCAGTATGAACCAAATTCAGCTCTAGCCAACCAGGACCCGAATAGGAACATCTCGGTCGATGATTACCAGAACCTTTTGAATTACACGCATTCCTTGCAGAACAGTTTGAATAAGCTTGAGAACAGAATGGAACTTATCGAGGGACAAGTGGCGCGCGACCAACGAAATCTGGAGTATAAATGGACTAAGAAGAGAAGGAAGAGCAGAGGCTAAGTTTGCATCACACATGCAGCTCACACTGCAGGAGCTCGTGAACCCGGTGTGTTAAATTTAAACACAAGGGAATATTATGGCGGCATTAAATTATTTTGTAAGGTTACAAGGCAATATATAGAATCATTTTTTTGACATGACCATCTCACCTAAAACCACCTGTCTCGGTGCAGGTATGGTTAGTAGAGGCGCGAGCACGTGACACCCTATCCCTTAATCAATTTGGGCCCCCTATCGCAACGGCTAATTACTCTTTACACTAGAAATATATTCTTCTTTTACTTATCAAAGAGCCTTCGTTGCGGATTCAAAATTTAAGGCTTGAAAATAGTTTTGACTGCTATTTCTTGAAATATCATCGACTGCCCCTCCTTTTTGGAATTGTGTCCTTCATTGCATATAAGCCCTGATTTGCCTCTAACACGATCCAAAATTGTTAATCCCTACTATTAGTGTGGGGTGTTTTGATTTTTTTAAGAATTATTCGAATCAAGACTGAACCATAACTGAGTCATGTCTGCTGCCGTTTTAGCCACAGATGAGGAGTGGTCGATCATATCCTCGTCTGATCTTGAGGAACTCTCAGGAAATACAAGTGATGCGGGCCATGATTCAGAATCTATTGTTTCTAGTCTCAAGCACGGCAACGAAAAGGTTAGATCCCACTGTTCGAATACTCAGAGTGAGGGAAAAGATAAGTCTTTCGTAGGTTCTCCAAATTTTCCTGCCAATATGGAGTCTACAATTGTGCTTCGTGAAACTACCAAAGTGCGTGACAAAAGTTCGACTTCACAAAATTTCAAGAGTATCCAGCCCCACTTAGATCTGGCAAGAAATGATAGTTTTGTTTGTGGTTATGCAAAAAAATGTTCAGGTCGGGTCGCTTCAGCCATCAATAACTGCAATGAATGCCTCAAAAAGAAATCTAGAGCTGTGTTCCACGGTCTCACTGAACCTTGCCTTTCCGAAATGAAGCGGCGCGCAAACTCCGCAGTTCCTCGATCTTTCTTGGAGTCGTTCACCTTGGATTTGCTCTTGGTGTTTGAAAAATACCAGGATTATTTGCTTGCTTGCGTGCTCTCTTATCTTGCACTACTGTTCGTGATACATGGTCTTCTTAGTGTTTATGCTGATGAGCTTCTGAGTGCGCAGTCCTATTTTTCGCAGCTATACGCTGATTTGAGGCATGCCGTATTCCGGACAAACACCAAGCAAATAAAGCTGGTGCAAAAATCTATCAAAGGAGTTGAACGTGTGAGAGTGAAGGATTTCTATTTGAGGGCAACCAGTTTCTTTCAGCCGAAACTGGCAACTGTGATATTGGACAATACCCAGTCTAGTTGGCTTGTGAAATTCTGGGCTCCCTTTCTTAAACAGGAACCGCCAGTGCAACCTGTTGGCAAGTGGTCTAGCATTAACTGGAGCCTGATACAGAAAGAATTTTTGGATTTTTATAACACTGGGGGTCACTCTGAAATTTGGCGCCCTCGCTTATTCAAACTACAGAGTTCCGCGAATGAAGTATTCCAGTACTGCCGCTCTTCACTTAGCAAAGCGGCGATTTCGGCGAGTATGAGAGCTCAAAGTGACTTATTGAGTATTTCCTCGCATAAAGAAGCATTTCTCGAAGTCTTACAGAAGCATTTGAAGTCAGGCAATCTCCGGGCACAGTATCAGACGTGGGCGCGGCAAACTGCCTTGTACACCAGTGCTAAATTCCAAGAATATTATTCACGCTTGTCAGGCTATACCACATTGGAAGCTTGGAGAAGCTTGGTTAATACACAACAGTTTGGGCGGGCGCAAAGGCAACTCGATGCGATTGCCAGGTACTCGTTTTTAAGGGTGCAAAGTGTTGTGCGGAATTTATGTGAAGCATAGATAGAGTTTGGTGTCAATCCATACGCATGAAGCACTAGACTGCGAAGGTCAAAGCAATGGGGCCTGGAATCGTGGGCGAGTGAAGCAGCAACGAAATATTCTTCGCACTGCGCTCACTCAAGGAACAATATGTGCGCTGAGAAACACGCGTGGCGGCGTCTAGAACCCTTCAAATTACATTTGGATGTGGCTGGAACACTTTTTTCGACTTGAAGTTATGTGTCGACTGCTGCGTGAAGCAAAGCTCGTTTTGATTTTAGTTAATATCCTGATAATAATTATCCCGTCCGTAAGTACCGGCCATTCGTGGACGTAGATAGTGTGCATACTGAGTCGTGCGCATCCGCTTCGTCCACCATTTTATTTCTGAACGCTCCCACACAATACAATAAAGTTTAAGAGTATCAACGAAAATGGGTATGTTGCAAAGATTCTACTAAAAACAAAATAGGAAATAGATTTTTACTTCCAAATTTTAGTATTGTCACTTGTTTTGGCGCCATTGGACCCCTCTTCATCGTGTTCCTACTAACACCTAGGTATCCCTAAATTCTTCAGATTCATCTCTGAAAGATGGCCGTTGATCTCGCAATTGATCGATGGGAATAACGTGCCCGAGTTTGATAATTTGTATCTTGATATGAACTCGATTCTCCACACCGCTACCAACTCCAACGGTGGCACATTGGAGCGGATGACCGAGGACCAGATGTACTCTGCAATTTTCAACTACATTGACCATTTGTTCGACATCATAAAACCCAAGGAGGTATTCTACATGGCCATTGATGGAGTTGCTCCAAGAGCCAAGATGAACCAGCAGCGAGCCAGAAGATTCAGAACTGCTGTTGAAGCTGAGCAGGCCTTGCGCAAGGCCGTCAACGAAGGGTTGGACATTCCCAAAGAAGACCCCTTCGACAAAAATGCCATTACCCCTGGTACGGAGTTTATGGCTAAGCTTACGAAGAACTTGAAGTACTTCATCCATAAGAAAATTTCGGAAGACGCTCGTTGGTCGAAAGTGAAGGTGATTCTTTCGGGACACGAGGTTCCAGGAGAAGGAGAGCATAAAATCATGCAGTACATCAGAAGCATCAAGTCCCAGGATAACTACAATGCCAACACAAGACATTGTATCTATGGCTTGGATGCAGACTTGATTGTATTGGGGCTCGTCACTCACGACCCGCACTTCTCGATTCTAAGAGAGGAGGTGGTGTTCAACTCTCGCGCCAGTAAGGCGTTGACCGATGTCCTGGAGCAAAAGTTCTACTTGTTGCACTTGTCATTGTTAAGAGAGTACTTGGGTTTGGAGTTTCAAGATTTGACCAACAGTTTATCGTTTGGCTATGACTTCGAGAGGATATTAGATGACTTTATCTTGATAATGTACGTCATCGGTAACGATTTCTTGCCTCATTTGCCGGACTTGCACATAAACAAGGGTGCGTTTCCTTTGTTGATTGCTGCTTTCAAGCAGAGCATCATGCACATGGATGGCTACTTGAACGAGGGTGGTAAAATCAACTTCAAGAGGTTATCCATTTGGCTCGAGTATTTATCTGAGTTTGAGTTGGAAGTGTTTGAAAGTCAAAACGTCGATGTGGATTGGTTCAACAAGCGTATCGAAGACATTTCCATCACTGGCGAAAGAAAAAGAGAGAGATCGGGAAGAACCTTGATCTTGCAAGACGAGAAGGAATTGGTGAGCATCATTCAACCTTGGTTGCTTGAAAATGCTTGCAAACCCGTCAACGAGCTTATTTCTTTGGCTGACGAGGACAAGTTGCAGTCTTTTAAACTTCCAACCGAATTGGCAACAAAATATTTGGAGTTTTTGAAAAAACTCGCCTTAGAAACTGGTTTTCTTCTAGTCCACTCCCAATCTAATGACACTTATGAGGCCACGATTGATGTCGACGGCATCTCTCCTTACGAAAACGAGGAAGAGTTCAACGAGAGAATCGCTGAGATAAAGAAAACTCTCAAAAAATATGAATCTGCAAACACTTTTGCTACAGATGAATTGATGAAAGAGGCCAAGGACCTTTATGACTCCAAATTTGTGGAGTTCAAGACCAAGTATTATAAGGAGAAGTTGCACTTCACTAATGACAAGCAAATTACCGATTTTGCTAGACATTATTGTGAGGGTTTGCAATGGGTGTTGTATTACTACTACAAGGGATGTCCTTCTTGGAGTTGGTATTTCAAATTCCACTATTCTCCAAGAATCTCGGATATCACCAAGGGTATAAATGACATGTTTGAGAAGAACGAGGAAGATGTGAAATTTGACTACTCAACACCTTTCAAGCCATTTGAACAATTAATGGCTGTGTTGCCCGCTAGGTCCAAAAAGTTGATGCCTGCTGTTTACAGGCCATTGATGACCGATGAGCATTCTCCTATAATTGACTTCTACCCTGATGATGTCGACATGGATTTGAATGGTAAGACTGCATCGTGGGAAGCCGTTGTTTTGATCGATTTTGTTGATGAGAAGAGGTTACTTGAAGTTTTGAAGCCAATCGAAGCTAAATTAACCCCAGAGGAGGCCAGCCGTAACTCTCATGGGGAAGACATTCGGTTTGTTTTCACACCCCAACACGATCAAGTTTACCCTACTCCGCTTCCTGGTTTCTACCACGATCTTGAGCACGACAAATGTTACGAGGAGACGCTTCATTTGGAAACGATTCTTCCAAATTTCAAGTTTACATTGCCCAAAAAAGCTAAGCTTGGTAAAAACGCGTTGGCAGGATTTCCTTCCCTTTATACAATTCCGTTTACTTCGAAGTTGGCTTTGCTGGATGTCAAGATCTTTAACTTTCCATCCAAGTCTGAATCAATGATCTTAACCCTTGACAATGTGTGGAAGGACACGAGTGTTGCGCAACTTGCACACCAATTGGTGGGTAAGGTCATTTATGCAAACTGGCCATTTTTGGAGGAGTCTAAACTCTGTGAAATTTGGGAACAGGGCATGAAGTATGAATTTGTTAGGAATCCTGGTGGAAAGAGTGTGGTCACTAGTGAATTGAGCCCACAAGAAAACTCTGAATTTAACAAACTTCGCTCAAGCCTTCTGTCTTCTTACGCTAAAGAAAAAGGTGTTAAGATCGGTGCTATTAACGCCATTGCTTTTGTTCAAAAGGTGACTGGTTTGGCCAGAACCCAGAGAGGAGCTCTCGCCAAGTCATTTTCTCCGGATAAAAATGCATTCCCTTTGCAAACCATTGTTGAGACGGTGAGAAACAAAGACCAAAGGTACGTTACACGTGGAGCCATTGCCATTGATAAGGAATACCCTGTTGGAATGCCAGTTGTGTTTTTGGGTGCTTTCGCTTACGGTGCTCCTGCTACAGTTGCTGGACATACCGATAATAAGCTCAATTTAAAGATTGACAAAATTCAGTCAGCTCTGGAACCAAGTATTGGAAAGAAGAGATTGGGAATTGAGAAGAAAGAGATCAAGTATTTGTCGTCGTCAGACATTGCCAAAACCCTTCATATCAGTCCATTGTTTTTGTCGAAAATTACAGGTGTATACATGTTGAAAGATAAGGGCGGAAAGATGGTTAATGTTGGTTTGAGTCTTAAGTTTGAGGCTCGGCGTCAAAAGGTTTTGGGATACTCTCGCAAAACCCAGAAATTTTGGCAATACTCGTTGTTAGCTTTGGAATTGATTCGCAACTACATGAACAAGTTTCCTGAATTTATCAGCAAGCTCCAAAAGATTCCTCAAAACCGTGACATGCCTCCGTTCACTGAAGTGTGCGACGAAAAAGAACTCGCGGAAATCCAAAAGTGGTTAAAGACGGCTTTAGGCCTGTTGCAACGGGTCTCCTTGGAATCTGAACAGTTGACGCGGTTCAGTATCACTGCGATCGAAGACTATATTCAAGATTTCATCAGTCGCCCAATTCCTTTGGATAAGAAAGATGTCAAGGGAGTTCCTGTGGAGGCGGTCATCAATCCTCATGTTTCTTCTCAGTTGCTCAATGCTCAAAGATTTGGACTTGGTGACAGAATCATTTATGTTTCTGATACTGGTAAGGTCCCCAAATTGAGTAAAGGAACAGTTGTGGGTATCACTGCCGAAGGCGAACTGACGTCTTTGTCAATTGTGTTCGACCACGCTTTGGTGGGTGGTAACAACATGGGAGGAAGATTGAAGACCAACAGAGGATCAGTTGTTGAATCCTCCCAAGTCTTGAATATTACTGAGAGACAATTAGTCTACCATTCGAATGCTTCAATGACCAAGAAGACGCTCACTAATGCCGAAAGGAGCGCCCGGTTCAAGAAGTCCGAAGAAGAGAGAATTCAGGCAAGAGAGGCATCTACCAAAGTCGCCGAAACCAAGAAAACCAAAAGCAGCAACGAGTTGTTGACGTTATTGAAGAAGGGCCAAAACGGAGCTCAAGGTGAGGCTGTTACTGAAGCCGAAGACAAAGAAGTTCCAGCTCAAAAAGTTGATGAAGAGTCCGACGTAAAGGTTGATCCTTCGGCAATCAAGCTGATTTATGGACAGATCTACAACAATGTCATGTACCAAGGTGCTGTGCCAGTACCCATACCTGCTGGACCTTTTGGACATCCTTTCCAACAAGCAGGTCCAGAATTTGCGCAAGTTCCAGGGCTCCCATTGCCTCCACAGTTCATGCAACAGCAACCGCAATTTCCTCCCGGGCAACAACCTTTTATTCCCGTTCCTAGCGGTCAAAATGAAACTCAACGCGAAATTCCAACAGACGACGGCCAAAATCCAAGCAAGCCCAAAGGCTGGGTTTCCGGAAGAGGACGCGGTAATGGTAGAGGCAGAGGTGGCAGCAGAGGTGGCAACAGAGGCGGACGTGGTAGAGGTGGCAAGGCTCAAAACTAGGAGTTTCAGTCAGGGCCATGTTCTACGTATTGACAATTCGATGTGTCATAGACAAAAGTTTATAGCACCATAGTGGCTATGATAGATCACTTACCTTAGTTAGGACTATTTACAATTTTCGATAAAGGTAACTTTCAGAGATGTTGATTCAGTTCACTTTCAAATGTTGATTCAGTTCACTTTCAAATGTTGATTCAGTTCACTTTCAAATATTGATTCAGTTCACTTTCAAATGTTGATTCAGCTCTCATGTTCTTCCAGCTCTGGCGAAGCAAGTCCACGAACCTACTTCTCAGCTTTCTTTTCCGTCGGAGTCTTGTCCCCCGGTAAATTGACAAGACCTAGCGAGTCCCAGTCGGACTTTTCCATCAACTGGTTTTCCATTCTGCAGTTCAAATAGCTCTTTGCCAATATCCGGCAGTTTGGGGCGTTTTTGTTTTCTGTGAATTTCATGCACTGAAGGTAGTCCATCATCTGTTGCTTACATTCACCGAAATGATCTAAAGGAAACGAGCCTCTTTCAGGGGGCGCAGGGGTCCACGACCTAAAACTACCGCCTATGGTTAGAAATGAATGATTCGGTATTGGGGAGATTACATACCAGGAGCACCAGTAGCCATTTTGGGGTGGAGTGATGTGAGCGAGAAAATGATTAGGAGCTGGTCACGTGATCTTGTCTACACGAAAAGTGATTAGAGGGTGACCACTAATTTTTCAGAAAGCTGTCTACTAAACTTAGTCGAAACACACAAAGATGTAAGTGTTTGTGTAGGGTTTGTGATTATAAGAAGGGTGGGCCGAATTTCCCGGAAACTGAGCAATTTCTTGCAATAGTGCGAATGGCCGGTTGTTCCGTGATTTTTTTGATCCGTAGTTTTCAATGCCTTGAAAGGTTCCTGATTCAAGCACACTCAAAGTCAAATTCGTTCTTCTGGAAACCATTAGCGAAATTTGGATTTCATCTGCAGTAGACGCCCAATAAAGTTTTAAAGAAGCGGATTTAAAATAAAGAAAGCAGTCGAATATGGTCTAAAGTAATGCATTGTGCTACAACCACCATGGGTGGGGTCTAATCCTAGGGATGACTATTCAGAATTTGAAAAACCCAAACAAAAAACCAGCCATGCTTCCGTGAGGGGTCATCAATGGATGAATTCTGGTCATAATGTACCACATGTGCACAAGAATCTAGCAATAAGAGAACATTAGGAGTATCAGTATGGCTTGTAGGGAATTTACAGGAGTACGTTGATTGTTTACTGGTGAAGGGCAGATCGGTGTTGGCACAAATCATGTGGTGAGGTTCAGGTCAAGCTCGGGTTAATATAGCTCTAGTACAGTATAGGCCAAAGTGACGCTCGCTATGGAAGCCTGTACAAGCAGCAGAATATGAGGGACACTACTACAATGTCGCTTATGGCTACAGAGCGTTGAAGTCTTCTGCAGTCCTCGCGCAATCGTACCCCGGAAAAAATATTCCCCCACCTCGGGTGAGCGGAGGCCTTCACACTGAGCATGAGCTAGTCATCGCTAGCGTTCTACATATAAGGCTTCAGCTGGACTTAGGAGCTTGAAGAAATCCGTTAGTGTTACAGTTCAGTAGTGTAGCAATTACATTAACTTTGTGTCTACACAAATGGTTTTTTTTTTTTATTTGCCGGTTATATGTTCACCGGTGCACTATTCATCGACATCGTGTATTCTTTACCTACCGATTCTCCACTTACCCATCATTCACATTTCGATCTCTTGCATATCGTGTATAGTTTGTTCATCACGTTGACTTAGCTGCTAACTTGCTTGCCTTTATTTGGTAACATTAACATGTTCACTATTATACTCGTAGCAAGCGCAATACAGTATCATGCTGAGCGGAAACCAATCAACCGAGCCTATAAAAAAAATAAAATGCTCAACAGAAAATACAGCGAGTTTTAGGCCCAAAGAATGCACCTGAGGAGAGCAAAAAGCTCAGGCAAAATTAGCCGGCAACACAGCAACTTACCGATGCAAAGACCTTATAACAATGCTCTTAAAGTAACCAGCGGACAAGCTGCTAAAGGCTTTGGGCGCGGCGCTTAACCCCGAGACCCCAGCTTTGATCGCATGAGCGACGGCCCCACGGAAGCGCACAGCGGTCGGCGATGGCTAAAGCGGAGAAGCGTCAGTGAAAAATGAGCGCGACACCGGTGTCATTTTGGCATTTTTTCCGGGTCGGCCATATAAATATTTCCACCCACTGTTCTATCACCGACCCCGCCTTTTTCTGCCCCGATGACCACCGAACTCAAAGCTAGAGAGATCTTCGAGCAGTTCGCTGCCATCGACGACCACTCCCATGAAAAATATCTTCCGCTCCCGGAATTTGCAACGATATTATCGCCGTTTCCAAGCGACTTGCCCAAACAGTCATATGCTTTGTTGTACTTGATGGCCGACAAGGACCACAAAGGCTACGTCAACGAAGAGGACTTTGTGTCGTTCATTGATGTTTTGACCTCTGATGATGGCGAGTTCAAAGTACTCTTCAATGGTATGTCCAATAACCAGAAGAAATTGTCTTACACCGACTGCATCGAGGTGTTGAACAAGTTAAACAAGTCAATTGACCCGCTGTATCAAATGAAAGCCAGAAAATTGAATTGGACCTACTTAGAACGCTTCTTTTCTCCCAGTGGTGAAATTGATTTCTTGGATTTCATTTCATTGGTCAATTACTTGCCCGTGACCAAGCTCATTGGTGGCTTCGAGGTGGTTTCCAAGAGATCTGGTATTATCAGCGGAGACGATTTGGTCTACTTGTTGTCGACAAACCTCAACCACAAGTTGTCCTCGAAATTGAAAAACAACTTGTCTACGTTGCCCGAATATTTCCAAAAGACCAAGTTCACTTTGTCCAACCTTCTTTTGATCTACAACTGTTTAAGCAAATTGGACTTGGTCAATGAGGTAATTGCTAATACTCCGCCTACCACCTCCGACAAATCCGACATTATTATCACCAAAGCCGACTTGCACAAGCACTTGAATGACCATTTGTTGAAATCCTCCAACTTCAAGCCCATTTCTACCCACGAGTTGGACTTGTTATTTTTCTTGATCAATAGAGACGAGGAGAAGATTCCAAGACGTGAGTTGATCTCTATCTTGAATCCAAACTTCGTCAACAACTCGAACTCTTTGAAACCAACGTTTGAGCACCCCGCTGCGCAGCCTGTGAAGGACGACAATTTCCTGTTGTGGCCAATTTTTGACTCAATGTACTCGTTCTTCTTGGGCTCCATTGCAGGATGTATCGGTGCCACTGCTGTCTACCCAATCGACTTGATTAAGACCAGAATGCAAGCTCAGAAGCATAAGGCCTTGTATGACAATTCACTTGACTGTCTTAAAAAAATCTTGCGCAAGGAGGGATTCAAGGGCTTGTACTCTGGTCTTGGAGCCCAGTTGGTTGGTGTGGCTCCAGAAAAAGCCATCAAATTGACCGTGAACGACTTGATGCGTAAAATTGGATCCGCTGAAGATGGAACCATCACCATGCCTTGGGAGATCTTGGCAGGTTCTTCTGCAGGTGCTTGCCAGGTGATCTTCACTAATCCTTTGGAGATTGTTAAGATCAGATTGCAGATGCAGGGCGGAAACACAGCTGCCAAAACATTGAAGCCCGGTGAAATACCTTACAAGAGACTTACCGCAGGCGCTATAATAAAACAATTGGGTTTGAAGGGATTATACAGAGGCGCCAGCGCTTGTTTGTTGAGAGATGTTCCTTTCTCTGCCATTTACTTCCCAACATACGCTAACCTCAAGTATCACTTGTTTGACTTTGACCCCACTGACCCAAACAAAAAACACTCTTTGAGCACTTGGCAGTTGTTGGTGTCAGGTGCCATGGCTGGTGCCCCAGCTGCATTTTTCACGACTCCAGCAGATGTGATCAAAACCAGATTGCAAGTGGAGGCAAAGAAGGGTGACGTAAAATATAGAGGAATCACTCATGCATTCGGTACTATTTTGAAGGAAGAGGGTATGGCAGCATTTTTCAAGGGTTCTTTAGCCAGAGTGTTCAGATCCTCTCCTCAATTTGGTTTCACTTTGGCTTCATACGAGTTGTTGCAGAATTTGTTTCCTTTACATCCTTCCAACACCAAAGAGTCTAACTTCAAGGCTGTGAGCGGGTACCCAGGGGTTTACGACTTGACCAACGATCAGGTCTACAACAGCAAGCCAAGAGTGATGTACTTCAACCAAGATCAGCTTTATAAACTGAACGGATTAACATCAAAGACTGATTTATCCAATGCCTTGATCACATTACCCGCTTCTTATGTCTACAAATCCTCTGACGCCATCAAGCTTTTGATGGATGTGGACTATAAGTTTGGCAACTTCGACTACAACGCTTACTCCAATTACATAAAACGCTAAACTGGGAATACGCTCAGTTCATCTGGCAGGATACTTACGATCTTTTCTGCGGCAATGAAGAACCTATTTATGTCACAAAATACAGATATCACGAACACTTCCATTGTAGATAGAATGAAGCGCCAGCAAAATCTACCACCGATACTGCAGACATTTTGTGGAGTCAGACCAAAATAGCTCGCTTCCAAAAGACACTAAGCGGGGCTTTCCATCTCGTGAAACCATAGGCGCGTGTTCAATAAATTTCTGTTCCGAGCGACATAAAGCAAAATTTATTATCTTCATCACATTCGGAAGCTCTTCCACAACGAGGTAGTCTCCACTTTTGTATATGAGAGGCTGGCTCTGATTATCATTGTGGATAGGGACTATCTGATCGATAGACAGGTTTTTGAGGGTTGGCATCTCAATATGCCGTAGGACAACTTTTTTTTGCGTCACAACTATCAAGTCCAAGGTTGGCTTGACGCCAGCGATTCGAGGCGATATCATTGCTAATTCATAATGGTAGATCAGAGACTCGAACAGAAATGTCTTCAGCTTGAGAGTTTTGTGATTCACCAAAGTAAGCAACTTGCTGGAGTAGAAGCCCCAAATGTCACCTAATACACACAAACCACATTGGTCCAAGCCATGTTTAGGCTTAAGTAGACGACGTATGTTGACAACCTGGCCTTGATTTAGATTGTAAACCACCAGATCACCACTGGTCAAAAGTAAATTCAAATGTAGATCTGCACCAACTTTTTGCAACGAGCCGGAAACTCGCTCTAGCGTGAGATTTTTGGCATTGCTATTCGTGTGTGCATCAGATAAATCGAGCACGATTTGCTGTGTGTAGTCTGTCACGTCGTACTTGTTATTCTCTGTGAGTGTCCACTTTGTGACAGAAAAGAGCTTTCCAAACTGCACAAATACCCAATTTTCTAGGCAGATGACAGCACTGGCATGATTATCGGCAGACGGATTCACCAGCAAATATGGAAAAAGTGAATGGGTGTAGCTTTCGTTCGATAGGCTTGGGCCATTCATATCTGTCTGGAAGAGCTTGAGTATTGAGCCCTGTATCGTGAAGCATGTATTCTCATTAAAGCCGGGCCAAATGGAATAAGGCCGGGCACTCAGGAGCTCGTTGTAATCTGAAAGAATGTGATGAAATGTATTTTCTGGGGCAAGAAGAGCCAACTTGACCCGTAAGAATTGGTCACAGATATTGGTGGAATGTGCAGCAATGTCTTGAGCTTTGCTTAAATCTCCTTTAGCATTGTCAATATCTTGTCCCTGAACCTTTTGCTTCTTGGTAACACTTGACTTGTACTTCTCGCGTCGTTCCTTTACGCGGATCGCGTTGTTTGAATATGAGCTATTCACTCTTTGATCCCCATTGACAATACGGAAGTACTTCTTTTTCTCTTCGTCATAGAAGAATCCAGGGAGCTCTGGAGGGCACATCGGTGTGGGGCATGAATAGCGGGGAGGCATGTACGCATGAGATGAGCACGCGGTGTACGGGTGCACCTAGTCGAAATCGTACTCCGTGTAAGACTCTTGAAATGCCTTCTCATTGATTTTGCTGACTTGAGCCTCTTCCCTCTTCTGCACGAGTTTCTCTTCAAAACCATTGGACCGATCTATGCCGTCCCAAAAGTGGCCTGCTTTTATTTGAAATCGATTGATAGGATGTGCGCCTTTCGCATAAACCGGGCGGCCTGTGGCATTCACTTCCCTTGCCGGGATATCAGGTTTGTCAGCAAAAGAGTTGAGAGGATCATCAAACTGTTCTTTTTTCTTCATGTGCTCCACGTACTCGTGGTCTGTTTTCGAATAGTCGAAGCGGGAGCTCTTCGTTTCCTTTTCCGCATCTTGGGCCAAACGTATTCTGTCCATGTCACCTGTATTGATCTGCAGCTCTTGGTTTCTTTTTTCTTCGACTTCCTTCTCTCTCGAAGCCTTCAATTCGGTTCTTTTGGCTTCTAAATCAACGATTCGGCCGCTCAGATCTCTGTACACCGTTTGGTTGGGTTCATCCGATGTGTGATCTTGCGGCGCAGAAATGGGCTCCGAATTCGAGATCTTGCCATTATCAATCCTTTTAAAACCTTTGTTGGGGGTTGTGTGGGCCGCATCGGAGACCTGAACTGGAGAATATTCGTCGTTATCGTCTTCTAATGCATTTGTGGGGGGTTGGGGAGAGAATTCTGAAGTGGCAGCAAGCTGTCCATGTACAACAATTCTGGTAAGTTCAGGGGCCTTGGATTTTTTTCTCGACTTGTCCTTCTTCTTCAGCGACTTTGGCTTTGCTTTTTCATTAGCGCCTGATAAGTATTTCGAAAGATAGTCTGCTCTGGCACTCATGTAGAAGTATTGTGAGATGGGGAAGAGAAACGCGATTATGTATGCTACTGTATACAGGACACTCTAAGAATATATTTAAACTGTTTACTGTAGATGACTCACTTCCGAATGAATTTTTGCAATCACCTCACAGAGCTCCATAAAAAGTCCATATTGACTCTTGACCACTTCCACAACATTGTAGATATTACCCTGTGCTTCATTGCACGCTTGCTCCAACCCAGAAGTGACATTTGTGCTCTCAGTGATCACTGCCTCATAGCTGCTTATCAACTCTTTGTACTTCTGAATCCTCTTGATGAAAAACTCATTGAGATGAAATGAGGACGAAAGCTTGGTTCCCGGTGTAGAAAGCTGGATTATAAGCTGCATGATGTTGCTAATATCCTCTGTAAGCTCGTCATTTACAGATTTCAATGATTTGAGTTGCAGCTCGTCCTGCCTGAGAGCTTGCTTGATGGAGGATATTTTGGTATTCAAGTAACGAACATCACTGGGGATGGACTTGATCAATTGGTCGTGCTTGGGCAAGTCTGCATTTAATGTAGCCGCAATAAGATGCTGTCTCTCGATGTACGAGTCAAGCTGCTGTAATTCGTTCTTGAACTCCTGCGGGAGATCTAAGAAACGAGTCATTGCCGTGAGTTGTGTAGCTTGTGCTTGTTGTTGTTGTTGTTGTTGCTGTTGTTGCTGTTGCTGCTGCCCACCAAAGAGGCTATTTGAGGCGTTTATGTTATTTCCAAACATACCTCCTGACTGCTGCAGAGTGTTTTGGCTTCCTCCAAAGAGTCCGCTAGAAGTATTGTTTGTGTTATTTGCACCCCCGAAAAGACCACCTCCTGTAGAGGTTTGGTTGTTATTGCTGGAGCCAAAGAGTCCACCACCTGTAGGAGCAGCAGGCTTCAGCCCAAATAAACCACCAGATGTGTTTGAGGCGCCGAACCCAGTACCCGAACTTGAAGCTCCAAAACCAGACCCCGTTGCATTTGATGTGTTGTTATTGGTTGTATTTCCAAATAGACTACCGGATGTATTATTGTTCGAGCCGAAAAGACCGCCTGCTGGCTTGGCAGGGGCATTTTTCATAGAAGCTCCAAATAAACCGCCTGACGAAGCAGTGTTATTGTTGTTGCTATTGTTTCCGAAGAGACCTCCAGAAGTTGAAGAGTTTTGAGTTGTTGCTGAAGAATTGCCAAAAAGCCCACCGGAAGGAGCACTTGCGCCTGGAGCAGCGGCTGGTTTTTGAGCTGAAAAGCCACCCAAACTGGAACCACCAAAGGAGAAGTTCGCTGATTGTTGATTATTTGTTGTTGAGCCAAAAAGTCCTGGTTTCTGGGTACTGCCGAACAGCGAGCCACCGGCGTTAGAAGCACCAGGGGCCGCGGAATTGGTGGAGCCCAAAGAAAAGGGTGCGGTCGACAGAGTATTGGAGGTGCCGAACATTGGGGTTCGAGTGGCAGCGGTTGTTGTGGTTTGATGAAGCGGCGTGAGAAATGTTCATTGAGACGAAATTTTGTGTGGTGCACGGGTGTAAATGCTCGATGGCATGGGTAGTACTTACCAATAGGTGAAAAGATGTGGTGGGATTAGATTATGAGTTGCCACCAATGAATGAACACATTTAGTTTATGAGACTCAAAATATCAAATATTTGGAGGTATATGGTCTTTTAGCCAGTGTGATTTGCATATGATTAGTGTCACAGTGAGATGGGGCGCAATTTCATCACCAATTAAGTATTAGTACTGCTCTTGACATTTACATAGCTGCAATGATATGTGTAGTAATCTCTCGCTGGGAAAATTTATCAAAAAGTGAAACACACTTCAAATTTAACAGTTACGTTTGTCGAAGAGTCATGACTTTATAGTCAGGCAGTACACGGTAATAGTCTAGCGGGAGAAGATTTGCAGAGATCGACATTTCTTCGAAAAAAAAGCAAGCACACCTTAGGCAAGAGGTCAAATCGACTGGGCCCAAAAAAAGTCTCATAAAAGCCAGTTTTGCACTGGATAGCTTAGTGGGGAATGATGTGGAGAACATGGTCTAAAATGAGTGGAGAAGACAGTCTCAAATGAGTGGGGAGAGTGCGAAGATTCGGCGTTTTCGGGCGACGACAAAATAAGCAGCGTGCATATAAGGCAGAGGCTTCAACCCGCCCGCTTGAGAATCGAGTCGCACTATTTTTGCAGCCATTGAGTAAAGGTACTGGTTTGTTGTTGCAAAATACGCGCCAAAACACGCGCTTACACACAGGACACCAACACGTCACTTCACTGCGACTTCTTCGTTCAGGGTCATCGTCTGCTAGCGCTACACCAGAGAATGAAATGAATACCAACCGCCAGATTCTCAACGCGGTGGCAAACATCCAGGATGAGCTCTCGAGGATCTCCACCGTGGCTGGTCTCTTAGACTCGAAGGTCGATGGAAACTTCGACGACTTTCAAAAGAAGATTGTTTCCGAATTCAATGCCAAACTAAGACGCGTGAAGCTGAAAAACAGAGCTCTTCAGGATGAAAACATAGCGCTCAAGCTCAAACTCCGACACCTAGAAGCCCAGCTTTCAGGGCTGGTCGCCGATACCCATGATGCTTTCAAGTCAAACGTGTCTATGGCTCCGCCCACGAAGAGAAGCCACGAGGAGAAGGTGATTATTTTATCCAGCCCTATCAAAAACGGAGATGTCTTTTCCAGAGAAGAAGGGAACAGTCCTCTCAAGCCGAGCAGTGACCAGTGTCCCCCCAAAGAGAAGCAATTTTTGTTGGACAATGAGCCGGCAAAGAGCGACGTAACAAGCTCCCAGTTCAACGGTCTACCGACGCAATACTCCGACGCAAGCAGTCAGAACCAAGCTCCAGCTATCATTGACCCGAGGGAAGAGCGTAATGTATTCGTTGATATCAGCCCGCCTAAGAAAAAGGCAAAGGGTAAAGAGCTCGATATCGGGAAGTTTGTTGAGGACGATGCTGACAATCCGCGAGTGATAGCGGATTCACAAGATGAATTCGAGCCACTCCGAGAATCTGCTCGTCGGCTGAGTGTTTCAGATAGTGTACCCAAATACCCTCCACATTACACAGCACTACAGAGAGTAGAGTTCCTTCGGTTCTACTACCAATCAAAACAAAAAGATTTGAAGTTTCGTATTGATCTTCGAAAAAACCCCATATCTGAAAAAGCTTGGGCGTTGGATGATTTTGTGCCAAACCCCGAATGGAAACCTGCCGTGAAGATGAACACTAAGCTCGCAACCATGACAAAACACCAGGAAAAAGCATACCGAGATTTTTTCAACGAGGCAGGCCTTGGCAAAAAAATGGTGGGTCCAGTTTGGGACAGCGATGACCGGGAAAATGGTGATGGTGTATACTGGGATCCATCACAGGTAATGGACAAGTATCTGTCACCGCCAGGATATATGATAGGAGATTTTGTTGATACACAAGAAGCGGAGGAACAAAAAAAAGTGGCCAAGATCAAGCAGCAGGATCGCATCAAGAGACGATTTGCGAGTGTTTTAGCCCACGGCGAATTCATCTTCTACGAGGATATCTTGAACTTCTTTGTACAGACTAAGCGCTTTACCAATGCACAACCTGCGTTTAGCAAAGTTTAAGAAAGACTAAATACCACATTCTCCGACAGCTGAGCCTTCGGAATCCGTGGAATGATCAAGGGTTGCTCCAGCCCAACAGTAGTGCGGTTATGTGCTTGGCGAGCGACATTCTAGGGACAGGTCGCAGGAAAACAATCAAAATAGACCTGTGTGAAATTCCACACTATGCGAGAGTGCCTTTCGTTCGGCGTACCGGGGCACCCAATGTTGATAACCCAGCACTGAGAACACCTTCAAGAATCAACAAGAACAGCATCAAGTAGAGTCGACAGCTAACCTTTCGGCCCAAGTTGGAAGTAATTGAAAAAAGGTACCTCGATAATTGCAATACATTTAATAAAAAATTAGTATAGAGATTTTCAAAGGACTAAAAGCATCATTGACAAGTCGCCCAAAATTTAGGAAAATTCCCATATTTATCTGCCTTGCTCATTCAAGAGATATATGCACAGTTGTTTCAGAACCAGAGGGAAAAAATATGCCCCCTTCGGAAAATGTCGTTTGACTGCGACATATGCTCACCGCAGCAGTTCCGCTACAAGCCGGGCTTTTGAGCCTTGCGCTTAGTGCACCATCAATGGTCCAATTCATGACCGCCCCTATCATCCGGCAAAATAAGTCACCACGGCATATTATTGTTTCAGCACCAAGCAGTCCTTGGACCTTGTCCACGCATGCATTGTAGCGCAGCTACAAGTAAATCCAAAGTAGTCATTAAAACATGCCTGTAATGGTCTATAATTAGCAAGTACCATCAGGACAAATTTAACTGGTTGCTGGATGTATGGGGTGTTCATGCTGGTGGTGCGTGCCGGAATGGTGGGTGGCGTGGGTGCAGGCCGGTGTTGTTTTGACGATAAATAGGGTGTATATTTTCGGCCGTAGTGTATAAGATTTTAGTGTGCAAGGTGTAGTGTGTGAGGCCTCGTGCCAGCTTGCATTCACTGCGCTACTCAACGAAATCTATCTGAGATTTTTTTCTTTATCGCTCCCATACCCTCAAACATAATCTGCCATTCATATAAGGCCTTCATTTTAAACTTGTTTCCTTTTCCATTGCGTTTTTACTGTGTCTCCCCCGAAGCCTCCCACCCACGACCCAGACTAAAGTCATCTTGCTTGATTTGGTGCATTCTATTTTTCACTCCACAAACTCACCCCAATCCACATTTCACTGACCAACTCCACAAAGAAAAGAAACTGCTCAGACTTCTTCTTCGGAAATTGCCACATCATAGATTTCAATTATTTCCCGAATTTTGAGTTTGTGTCTTTTTTTTTTGTAAGACCTTTCACTCCCGTACTAACCATCGCAACGATCGTCTGCGAGTTGAATCTGGGGCCAGTGGACTTGTCCTGATTTGTACCTCCTTTGTGAAATATATCCTCCATAATGCATCAAGATGACGAGCAAGGTCGTAATTCCAAACACTCCCATAACCTGTCCATCAACTCTGCGTCCTCGATATCTGAGCCCACCACCCCACCAACATCTCAATACGTGTCCAGGCACACCCAAATCTGGGATCCTTCCAAAATCACCGGCAATTTGAGCTTGCCTAGCTTCAACATGGATCCTGGCTCCATTCCTCTTCCAAATCACAGCGTCAATCCCCCTCCAAATCGCGAGCCCTCCAACGATTCTTTGTCTGACAAAGAAAACCAGGGATCCCCGGGCCCCCAAGGCCTGTTGAACCTGAAGCTGTTGTATTGGGGAAAGATTGATAAAGAATACTTGTCGTCCATGAACAAGACTCCCTTGTCTGATTTGAGAGATGTGATCATGAAGTTGGCCAAGGACCAGCATGGGTGTCGGTTTCTACAAAAGAGAATCGATGAGCATCTGGTTCCTAGTTCTCAGGCTAGACTCGCTAACTTTGCTATCATTTTCGAGCAGATTGAAGACAATTTGTACGAGTTGATCATCGACCCCTTTGGCAACTACTTGGTTCAGAAGTTGATTGATTACTGCGATGAGTCGATTCTCAATAAGTTTATGGAGTCCTTGAGCACGAACTTGTTTCAAATCTCCATCAATCAACATGGAACACGCGCGTTACAGAAAATCATCGATAAGTTGTCGAATGATTATCAGTTGTCGCTTTTGGTCAGGGGCCTCTTGAACTTTATCATTGAGTTGATCAAGGACTTGAATGGGAACCATGTCATTCAAAAGATCTTGAACAAGTATTCCCCAGAAAACTGCCAGTTCATATACGATGCCATTAGTCGAGATTTATTGGTGGTGGCCACTCATAAGCATGGCTGTTGTGTTTTACAAAAGTGCTTGAATCATGTTAATGAAGCTCAACGGGTGATGTTCTCCAACGTCATTTTGAAGTACTCCAATTTCGTGCGACTTGTCAATGATCAATTCGGAAATTATGTTTTGCAGTACCTCATCTCAACTAATTCCATCGATGTGAATGTCAGGTTGTTTGAAAACATCTCCAAGTGCGGCATTTGGGGATTATGCACCCTGAAGTTCTCGTCCAATGTCATTGAGAAGCTCTTGAAGAACTGCTACGCCAATGAGTACAAGATCAAACCAAAAACAGATCTTTCTCCCGCATCTGAGAGCATCACGTTTTCGAACTTAAAGTTCACCACGATTCATTGCATCTTCAAATCTGATTTAAACAAAATCGTCAATGACCCGTATGGCAACTACGTTATTCAGACTCTTATTGACATATTGATTCACCCTAACGGCGTGTACTTTTCGGAGTCACCTTCTGGCGAAAGAATCATTTTACCAGCCTTGGGCGCCCTTTTGGATGATTATTTTCAGTCTTCTATTGATACTTTGCAAGTTCAAATCATCAAAAAATGGCTCTATAATTGTCAGATCACGTCGCCCTTCGGCAAGAGAATTCAAGTGAAAATGAACACAATCTTGAGCGGCTCTACCAAACCACTTCCAAAAGCCACCAACAAAGATGCTTGGAGGTCATCGCAGATGCCCTCTCAAAAACAGAGGTATATTCCTCACCATAAGCAACCAGGCTTCAGAGATTCCAACCCTGAAAATTCCTTCAATTCCTATAAAGGAGGTCTGGGATATCAGTTCCGCGAGTTGAGCCAGTCAATGACAAATTTGAATATCAAGAATGCTGTGATGGAACCAGAGTCATTGGAATTGCGTCATGACTATCAACTGCAAATGCACCAGCCTTTTTTTCAGGGAAAAAACTATACGGAATTTGAACATTTCAATCATCAAAACCAGTCACGCCAGTCTATCATGAGAAATCAAAGTAAGCCTTTTATTCAGGTGAACGATTCAAAGCATATGCATGCGAATCAAACTAATCATGCCACTTTAGGCGCCACTATGTCGCCGGCAGCTCTTCAGAGCACCAAAGATGTTTTATACCCAGGACAGCAGTATTCTGCGTCTATGAGCTCTTCGATTCTCAACAGATCGCAATCTGAGCTGGTATACGATAATGCGCAATACATGCGTCGTCATCATCGGCCAGCCACAGAGCAGTATCTGCCCTTCGACTTTAATCGGGGTTCTACCATTGGACGAAAGCAAATGGTAGGTCATCAAAAAATGAAAGTCGGTATCGAAGCTCAGCAATACCACCCCAACCCTTTGTCATACAATAATTCCACCGGTCCAGTTTATGGGCTTTCTGGGTTCAGCGCTGACAATGGCTCACCATTCAATCAGAGCAAGCGCTATTATCTGTCTTTTGGATGAGCCTAAAACTTGCCACTTGGCTTCACACACACACCAACAGGCGAGTAAGTTAGCGAGTTGTTTTTCATTCCACTTATATAGTCCTACGTTCAATTGATATGCATTTATTTTAAGAACGCAGTCTTTTAACTCTATCCCACGTAGATCCTGACAGTCTTTTTCTAGAGGTCCCTTCTTTGAGGCTTCTCTTGTTACTGAACATGGACCAATCTTCACCGGCAAAGTGATTAACTCTCTCGGCCATTCTCTGCCTGTGAGTTTTCTTGGTGGCCGTAGTGGGTAATCTTGTGAAATTGCTCTCCTCGTACTGCTGTACTTCTCTATCTTTTTGTTTATCCTTGCCTGTCCTGTCTCCACCTCTGCCATTGCCCATTATAGTAGAACCAATGGAGTTCTCTGTCTGGGGCAAATCTGAGTTCTCGGCCAAGTACTCCTCCATACTTTGGAGCTTTCTGTTCGACTTCTTGCCTGTGCCACGATCGTCGAAGTTGGTAGGTGGAGCAACGGCTGATATTTTGGGTGGCTGATATTTGTCTTCTTTGTCAGTCTCTTTTGATGGCTTTCCTTTGCTCTCAAGTCTCTTGTTCTTGGGAACCATAGCTGCCAAGGCTGCTGCATCGGGCTTGTAAGAAAGAGCATCATCTGAGTCTTCAGAATCAGAATCAGACTCCGGCTCAGACGCAGAAACGCCATGTTCTTCGGCCAACATCTCCTTTTCCTTCATTTTCTGCTCCAACTTGGCATTCTCCTCCTCCATTCTATGGAAAGCCCTGACCATCTTATTTAGCTGGTACGATAACTTCTTTTCCAATGGCTTGATCCCTTTTTCCAAAGTAACACGTTGCTTGATGGCAGATTCCACAGCTTTGTTCTTAACTTCTCCAGCAGACGAGTCATTTTGTAGCCTTTCTAGATGGGCCAAGATAATCAACACCAAATCTTCGAGATACGATAAAAGTGAGTTGCTTTTCAATGCCAACAACGACATTCCCTCCAACTCGGAGTTCGATTTTTGTAAGATTTGCTTTACCATGGTCGGAACCAAAAGCTCGGCCTCTTCCACAAAAGTATTCTGGGTGGATACCACAGACAGACGCGTCAGCTGCAAAGAAGTTATGATAGCTGTAAGATGCTGGTCTAATGTGGACATTTTCAAAGAACCTAAAGAATGATCGTATATAGGTTTAAGGTTACTTTCAGATTAGTTAGGGGAAAAAAGATGATGAGCATCGCGAAAAATAAGTACATAGACATCCCCAAGGATACCACACTTGTCAACTTGCAGGCCCTTTCGTGAAGAACCTAATGCTAAAAACTGTATCTTGTTATAGCATTTTTCGAAAGCTGAAATCAACTTCGGCTTAATTGTGGGAGTCCTGCATATAAGTGTATATACCCCCAAACCTGCAAATTTCAAAAAGAAGGCCAAGTCCGGCTCAGTCCTCGACTCACATAACGGTAAAGTATTTTGTAAGTTCAGGCTAAAATTCTGTTAAGCTTCGTTAAAATCTAGCAAGTTTGTGTGGACCAATATGCTGTGGTATGTGTGGGTGTACGGATGTTGTGGTATCTCATCTCATCTTTTTTTACTCCACGAATTTTCTCCTACTACGATACACTGCCGCCATGCCTCAAAACGAACATATTGAGCAGCATATCAAACAACATGGTAGACGTTTAGATTACGAGGAGAGAAAGCGGAAAAAGGCCGCCAGAGAGGGACACAGAGTTGCCAAGGATGCCCAGAACTTGAAGGGATGGAAGGGTAAACAGTTTGCCAAGAAGAGATACGCCGAGAAGGTGGCCATGAAGAAAAAAATCAAGGCCCACCAGGAGTCCAAGGTCAAGGGCCCTGCCACTCCAAAACAAGACGATGGAGAAGCCTTGCCCACATATTTGTTGGATCGTGAAACCAACAACACCGCTAAGGCCATCTCTTCCAGTATTAAGCAGAAGAGAATGGAGAAGGCAGACAAGTTCTCGGTGCCGTTGCCTAAAGTCAGAGGTATTTCTGAAGAGGAGACTTTCAAGGTTATCAAGACAGGTAAGTCCAAGTCCAAATCTTGGAAGAGAATGATCACAAAGCATACATTCGTGGGAGAGGGATTCACGCGGAGACCCGTGAAAATGGAAAGAATCATTCGTCCTTCTGCTTTGAGACAAAAGAAGGCCAATGTCACCCACCCTGAATTGAAGGTCACTGTGTTCCTTCCTATTTTGAGTGTCAAGAAGAACCCACAGTCTCCTATGTACACTCAATTGGGAGTGCTCACCAAGGGTACTATCATTGAAGTTAATGTGTCCGAGTTGGGTTTGGTCACAGCAGGAGGTAAAGTCGTTTGGGGTAAGTACGCACAGGTTACCAATGAGCCAGATAGAGATGGATGTGTGAATGCTGTTTTGTTGGTCTGAGCTCACACATTCCACAATACGCATCTCTTCTCTTCATTTCTGATTCTTCTTTGCATACTTACAGTGGTATAGTCAGTGCTATCCAATATAATTAACGTTCGTAAAATGCATAGTATAATTTTTTATGTTTTCATGATTCAAACCACGTCACTAAATAGATCTGGGCAGTCGATACTTGCTTTGCCAAGAGAGCGGAGACCACAGTTGATGATAAGTTTCGCATTTTCCCGAATAATTTCCCACTGACTTTTGAGCAACTCGGTCCCCACCAAAAGACAAAGTCCGCTGATATTTTCCTTGCATGTAATCTTTTGCAATAGGCCACAGTAAACTGATACGGCTTGGTATGGTGGCACCAGTCTTCCGCTACCTTTCCCGGTATGAAGCAAATAGTCTGAGGTCAAGCCTTCATTTCGAATGTGTATCTTGAATTCCTCTCGAATACGAAACAAGTAGTCATATCCCCCTTCCGCAACTAAGCCCATGATTTGCTCCAAATCCATCTTATCGACCAGTTGGATGTCCAATCCTGCATCTTCAAATTTGGACGATTCTGCTCCACATACGGTAAACGTGTAGCACCAAAGAACCAACATGGACACACTTATTGGATACATAATGTCGTAGTAGTCCTGATCAATTGACCACGCGTATTTTGCATTGTTCAATGTGACGCTTTCGTTAGCGTCCATGGGTTTCAACATGAGGCACCAGAGGAGCCAGTAGCAGTGAATAACACTTCGGTAGTTGCTCATATCACTGGTCTGCTTGTTGGATGTTTGCCAAAGCGTAGTCAACTTTCTTTTGACAATGTTGTAGTCCTTGGAAGTTGCTCTAACACTCATGTTTTGAGAAGAACCACCGAAAATAGCAATATCATAGTGGTTGACATCGGACAATCCAATGATGTGTATGAGGTGATACATCGGAAACCGGCATTGGCCTTTTTGCACCAAAAAAGAAGGATCGGAAGAAATATTTGCGTTGGAAGCCAAACCATTCAGAACTTCAGAATAATCTAACGCTTTGATTATAACTTCCTTCCAGTACGTGTTCTTCTTCATCCTTGCATTTGACACCAAAAATGTAAAACTATTTTGTAGTTCTGCTTGTTGGACTTGGTGCATCACAGAAGTGATGCCGCCAAATAAGATTGCCCTCGTAAATATCGATAATTTTCTGCAAGGGTGGTTCAGGCGAGATGGTTTAACGAGTCTCTTGAGAGCACTAAGAAAATTCATGCCCGCCCGCACTCCTTCTAAAGAGCGAGAACTACTCCCAAAAGAGCTGGGTTTCTGGAGGCTTTTTTGCTTTTTCAACAACTTTTTGAAAGAGCCATTTACCTCATCACAGTCCCATAACTTCTCATCGTCACACGGAAGATTCAAGAATTGGAGCTGGAAGAAGGGAATTTGGGGATTATGCCGGAACTTGATGTAGTCGGTAATATCCAAGTAAAACGTCATGAATGTGATTCTCTTCATGGACTCAGATTCGACCCATTTCTCAAAAAGACTTGCGTCATTATCAATTGCCTCATTGGCATCCACATCAATTGAAACACCTGCATCCGAGTTGTCTTCTTCACTCCCACTAACACCACTATCGGCAGATGATGTGCTTCCGTGCTTTTGGGTATTTTCGGGGTTTCCTCCTAGAAATGGAGACCGCCGTAACAATTGAACTGTTGTTCCGTGGTGTATGTGAGCCCGCTCATGCATATGTCTCAGAAGGTAGTTCTTTTCACTCCATTCTAGTAAGTTCAAAGTTTGCAATATCCACACCTTGATAGGGGTTTTGAAGTCCAGATGTTGAAATAGTTTAAACCGCAAAGGCGCCGCCACAAGCATACAGAATTCGAACTCTGAAGGACACTTGCGGTCCATATGCTGATCCGTGGGCGAGGCACAGTACATAGTACCAACGCAAATCATGGCAAATATCAACAAAGGTTGCGCTGTTCTGGTATTGAAAGAAGGCCGGTGCAAAATGGAGAATCTCGGATGGAAAACCTCCCAATATGCATGCAAAAAATATGATAACCTGTTGACAAGATTGAACGGCCCTTCACAATTATTTTCCGGTTGAAAGATTCTCTGCATACTCTCACGGGAGATATCAGAAAAGGTTTCGAGCCACGACTTTAGAATCGATTCATCGACATACAAATGCGAATTGTGCTCTAGATTGACACGATGAAAATGATATTCAAGTCGCTCCTTCAGAGACAGCTTTGCTAGCTCAGTCAGGGATTTTTCGGAAATAGATCGCGGAGTCAGTGATTCATTGGTGTTGGTTGGGGAGCTGGAAGCCCCAATGCCCACATGTTTTAAACCATGATTCACGGGTGACGGATTGAAAGCTTCCTCCAAAGGATTATCATTGTTCAGAAAATAATTTAAATCTTGGAGCCCGATGTTGAGCATGGGATCCACGTAATTTTGCATAAGTCCATATTCCGGGTTATTTGCAGGAAAGCTCATGTTGCGGGTGCTTGGATATGGGGGATTCGCTGGCGAAGCAAGGCTATTTCCCGCATTGAAGTCAGAGGCCACGGAAGCAGCAGTGGAGCCCATGTTAGGAACATGCGTATGGTCATTTCTGGCCTGCTCTGGCGACTCCAAAAATAGCCACGATAGAATGTCGTTGGACGGCTGAGGCATGTAGTTGCGCACAAGGTCATGAGGGTTGACCGTATTGGGATCTAGAGGGTTGAACTCTTCAGAACCATATGCGTATGACTTGGCAGTACTTTGAAATCTCTGGGGGCCACTCGAAATGTTTGGATGCGAAGACGGCTCATGTGGGTGCTGAAGAGGCACGACCATGGGAGGTGAGTTGTGTGGGTACTGCGACAGCTGTTGATTGTAATGCATCTGGTATGGCTGAGGGTACACCTGGGAAAGCGGAGAATTTTGGCTTTGTACAGTTGGTTGCAACGGGAATGGCTTCGTGTAAGCAGAATGGTTTGTAGACACATGGTTTGCAGACACATGGTTTGTAGACATATGGTTTGCAGACATATGGTTTGCAGACATATGGTTTGCAGACACATGGTTCGTAGACACATGGTTCGTAGACACATGATTTGTAGGAAGGTGGTTCCCATATGGATGAACTTGCTGAACACTAGCAGTCTGTTGAGCTTGCTGTAGTCGTTGCATAGTAAAATTTTCATCTCCTATCTTTGCTCTTTTTTCCGGGGCATTTGGACCCTGTAACACGGAGGAATGCAAATTTGGACCTTGGCTCTGAGTTTCAGTCGGCGTGGAGTGCTCCTGAGCAACTGGGACTTGCGTAGCATCAGTGCCATTTAACGTGGTTTCGATTGCCAGACGCTCAGCATTTTCTTCGTCTGGCTTCTCGATCAAGTGTCTCCTGTAGTGTCGTTCTCGTAGGTCCTTTCTGACAAAGGTCTTGCCGCAAGTCCGTGTCAAGCCTTTGTGACTGGTGATGACGTAGTCACAAACATACACTTCTTTTGGTTGGTGGTTAAGATAATGCCGTGCAAGATGGTCGGATCGAGTAAACACCTTTGGGCAGCTGGAGCAGGGGTAAGTGCCCACATCACGCCGCTTCTTGCGCTTTGGCTCTTGTTTTACACGGGGTGGAGATTCTTGCTTTTCGACCATTTGGTTACCCGCTACGTATGGGCCGTCCTTACGTGTGATGAGAGTAAACTGGGTAGAATTTGGAAAATGACTAAGAAATCGATGAGTGCGGCTATACGATGTTCTGTGCTGTAATGCGCGGAAGATCTCCTCTTCTTTTGATGGAGAGCATATCTCGGAAATAGCTAACGCGCTCCAAAACTCTGAGCCAGCTTTGGACAACAAAATGCAGACTTGCAGTAGCTCATACCAACAACTAAGACACGAGATTAACACTATTTCAGAATCTAGTTTCCGCTAGTGTATCTGAATGCAAAGAAACTTGTATGCTATCTGGGCTTACCCCACACACACCTCATCGGTGAACCGAAGAGACTTTTTCTTCCTGGACGATGCGCAGAGAGGCTCCGCTTGGTCGGAAACACCCGACTCGTCATCTCCGGGATTTCTGTTTTGGCCATCTGCATCATTCCTGGCATTGTCGTCCTGTATTCTGAGATGCCCCATTTGCTTCTGCAAGTCTTTTGAGTACTTATCAATTCCATCATCTAGAAGACCCTGCATGAAATCTAGATCATTAAGGATATTTTTCTTATCAAGTCTCTTTTTTCGTCGCTTCATCAATTCCCATTTGTAAGTATAAAAGAACTTGACAAGGTTCATTCTCACTGCAGCCTCCTCCAACTCATTATAAAAACGTTCAGCAGAGGTGAAGTAGGAGAATTGACGTTCCTGACCCAGATCACAATACATAAGCAAGATCTCAAGGTCAATTTCGAGAAATGACTCATTGTTGAGCGCCCATATGCCAATGAATTTGTCGTAGATGCCCGGGTTTTCTGTGTTTTGTGAAGCCCGGTTGAAAGTGATCGACTCAATCACAAAATCTTGAAACTGGTCGAAATTCAGACTTTCGATTTTCTCAATCAAATCTTGAAAAATGTCGCGTAGTAATTCCTTGAGCTCGCCACATTCCCTGAGCTCTCGAAACTCTTCACATATTATGCCTGGGTCCGAAGATTTGAACTCTTGAAGAAACAAATTCGTACAAAATATGACAGCCTGCTCAATCGCCTCCGCTTCAGCCTTCTTTTCGAAACTCGTGAGACTCTTTTTGAGATGACTTTGCGCAAATTTATCTTGGAGATACACCAACATTTTCTCGTTGATCATCTTATTGAAACCGGACATTGCAGCAGAGTCTTCGGACCGTGATCCTGGTTTGAGACTGGATATGGATGGCATGGAATTCACCGATTCTGAGGACCCGCGTGCCTGGACCTGACCGGAGTCTCTGACACCTCCAAAGTCATAAATGTTTGTATCCATGTATTGGATGTTCGATTGAGAGGCTATGGGCGAGTTAACTAGCTCCATTTCCAGTGTCAGGTCGATACTTTGTGATAGTTGCATAAGATTTGCTGCGATGGCCGGCTGTGGCTCGGTGGTATAGTTGTTGGCGATTTCCATTTCCTCTGTATAGCTGTTCTCTGCGTCGTCTGCTATGTCCTCCCCTCCAAACTGTAGTCTCAGGTTAGTTATGTAATCTTGCACAGCAAACTTTACTGACACCCGGACCGAATGCTTTGTGTCATGAAGAGCAAAATTAGTGCACTGGTTCAAAGGAAACATGCGGGGCCCTACTTTGGTGCTTTGGCCCTCACGCTTGCTCTTGATACACTGAAATTTTGCTTGGGAATTATTAGCTTCCGTTTTCTCGTGGCGCTCTTCTGCTGGGATTATTCTGCGTGTCTTCGACCCATCACCTCCGTATGATCCGGCTGGGTGTCCTTTATTATCACTGCTAGCACCCTTGCCTAGTGTCAGATTATGCTGATGAATAAAGGATCTTATGTGACTGTTCATTGACATGATACAACAGGCATAGACGGAGTTTAATCATAAGTTTTTGATGAACAGGTATCATTAGGCGGGAACAGAATGTCCATCGCAGCATAATGTCGCCACGTGATGCTCTGTCTGTGCGCAGTATAAACAAGGGGATCTGCCATGGTCTAGGTTCGCAGAGTTTGTAATTAAATTAATTACTTCGCTTACGCACCTCGCCTAAGCCTGGCCGTTTGGTCCTTTGTTATGCTACGGTGTAACACAATAAGCTCAGAAGAAATGACCATCGGAAGAATTGAGGCTTCAAATGCATTTTGTACATGTGTGCTTATTCCGGCCTGACCTTTGTGTCATGCTTTTTTTTTGCAAGCTGTCCTTGCGTCTTTTGCCATACTTATTCAATTACCACCGCAAATCTTGACTTTTGGTAAAGCATGCGGCAACGTAGCACGTGCGATAATATTCCTAGCTGTGTAAATACTGGTTTTAGCAAAGACCCTGCGCTGAAGATGTGGAAAAGCTTGGGTTATTGTTACAGTATAATATTGTGCTAACTGTTATTCTTTGGGTGCATTTTGTACTATATAGTTTATGTATTCGTTGATCAGAGGAGAATCATGTCTACTTAAATAGACTTCGGTACGTTCTACATTTCGGAGTTAAGCTGGTGACCCAATGTTTCAGACGAGCGGTAGTATGAAGGAATTGGGAATGTTGCATACCTTGGTTTCAGACTGGCAGTGGTATGGAGACTGGGAATGCTGTTGGGTTTCTGACTGTGCAGTCTGGGCTATAACTGACCACAGGAGTACTTATACCAACGGGGAACTTAACACTTACGATATAGTAAATACGTGCGGTAGGAATGGTATAGTAAAAGTTGTGCTATGAAGATATGGTAAATTACATGTCGGTGTGCTGCTTGATTACCCAAGAATCTATGTGGCTCTTGTCTCGTTGTTAGCACTAGCGGTGTTTGGAGTAGTGTTTGCATTGCTGCTGCTGACAGTGTTCGTTGGCTGGCGGAGACGTTGGATTATGGGTATAGCACTAAAAGTGCTCACTGGCCGCCTAAAGGACTCCCCAGCTAATTGCGATAATGGAAATCTCCGGGTCATTATTAGCTCGGGATCTGGACATGTGGACGGATTGGATGGAGATAGCGACGCAGGATAAGATGGTGTGGCCCATGCTTGTGGGACTGCAGTATCGGTTAATGGAGTGATCAGAGGGTTATATGGTTTTCTGAATGGATTGAAGACATCGGTCAGATGCTTGGCAATGTGCTCAATAAGTAAATCTCTATCGTCGACAAATAGAAAATTGCAGTTGGCTTTGATCACCGCTATTTTCTTCGATACTGGGTCGGATTCACTGAGAGACTCGACTTCTTTTCTGCAGAGAGGACAGCTCACGTGCCCGTTCAACCACTCTATAATACAGGGTTTTCCAAAAACGTGACCACAGTTGGGCATGGCCACGGGGGTGTGCAGGCACTTGGAAGGGTCCATAATTGGAGGGTTCAGTTTCGCCAACTGCGGAAACATATCATTCTGCGTAATCGGATCTCTGGTTATGAGTTTCACGGGGGGCACTCTTATATGTGAATAGGCACCAGCGTCGACGGGTAAGAGCAACGAAGGGTCATTGAATTTAGAATCGAGCCTTTGAGAGGGAACCACCAGCCCCAGTTTGGATAAAGGTTCTGTAAGAGCATCTAGCCTGGCACCTTGAGGACAACCGGCTTCGAAAGCTTCCTCTAACTGAGATACTTGAGCCCGTTTCCCGCCGTCGCTATGACTGGAACTACCGCAGTTGAACTTCTTCTTCTTGTTCTGTTCGTTGACGTATGGATCGTAGCAAATTGGACAGGTCTTATCAGACAAGTCCTCCACAGCCATATCCTTTAGAGATGCGATGGCATCCTTTGAGGCAACTTTTTTGTTGCTCCGGATGCCGCTGGTGACAAATGCCCGATCTATGATATCACGGAACCACTGGGGCATATCTGCGTTGTTGAGGAGGTTCCCATCGAGATCGGTCTCTATAAGTGTGGAGTTGAATAAGCCATTTCCGAATATACCATTCATTGTGGCCACCAATGAGATTTGTTAGAATTGTCTTGAATTTTATTGGGGTGAATCTATTTCAGTGATGGTCTGGAAGAAGAGTGGCGCTAAACTCAGGTGGAGTGCGTGTGATACTAGAGGTAGAGCTTCGCACCGCTGCTGCATACTTCGTCCTGGTCAAAGCCAATTGCTGATAGAGCAGAACTTAACGAGAGCAAGACGTATAACTACAACGTAGCTCTAAATAAGAACTTACAACTTTATGATTTTCGTCTCTATAAACAAATGTAAAGGAGAAGATATTGTTTTTGGAAGATATTGTTTTTGGAAAATATTGTTTTTGGAAAATATTGTTTTACTGAATGTAACTAAGTAGAGCCTAATGATGGTATTTTTCAAACGGTCGGACTAGTGCATTTTCTCACTATAATTTTTGTTATAGAATGATCAGAGTTAGTGCGATCCGTTCACACCGCAGAAAAAACTGATGGCTCTCAGAGCTTTACATCAGGTTCAATTATGTCCCGCATGATGTCACATTTGTTCACTTTCTAGTAAAGTGCGAAATGGCCAAATAATCCAATTGTTGCAAATGTCTGGCTGACTGAACACGTATTTAACGGAAATGATCAGTCCACACAATCTGCCAATTCTAATTCCTTTGTGAACATTGTAGCAGGAGGACCCAGAATGTTCAGGATATCGAGATTTGAATTCCCTGCCTTGACCATTTTCGGTGGTCTATTCCTATGGCACCTGGGGCAGCCAAGATTCTGACAACGCACGCTGTAGCAATAGTAAATACATCTGGAGTATTAGATTTGGGTAAATTTCAATTTAATTATTTGAAAATTTGTCAGAAAGGGTATGGATTGAACCTACTTAAAGGCAACAAGCTGGCCTACAGATTTTGCAATTAAATTAAGACAACCTTTATTCGAGTTGCGTCTAGTTTGCTAATTTTCATTGTTACTATAATAATTTGAACATAAATATGTATCTTGTTTCAGTCGTTGATTCTTTTACTCGTATCAGTGCTCTAGAGCTTTTGTACGGGTGAGATGTGATATACCCAGTAATTGCTTGTTGATTTCAAATTCCGCTCTGGAATATTTTTTCAGACTCCATCTGTAAGCTAGAGGATCCAAAGCACATGGAAAATTTACTTATTTTAAGCCTTGACCGTTTTAAGAACTGACACATTAAATTCCTTCTGGTATAAGGTAGATTTGGAAGTCGTCATCTAGTCGGATACAAGTATGGATTGTAAGTATCAAGCAGAGGTATTTGCATTGTAGCAGATTCACGTATATGAGTTAAAGATTCAGAAACATTAGTTTCAGAGTAAGGAACAGTAGTTTTAGACTCAGGTGTACAGTCTATAGCTGATCTTCAATAATCAGATTCAGCTAGGTGAAAATATCGAATCGGGAAGTAAGAGATGATCTCAAGTATTTAACTAAGCCTGTGCAAGCGCGATATGACGACGGATTATCAGAGGTGCGGCTACGCAAAAGATTCATTTCGGATTTATTAGTTTTAACATTCTCTATGCACAATCCTTTGGGATGGACTCCATCTGTAGACTTTACATATACTGTTGTCTAATCCCAGCAACCAAACTTTGCCTATCAGGCGGCAAAGAACCAATTTGCTCAGGAGTCAAGTTCAACACCTGCACAATCATATCTACCTGATCCGGTGGCGCATTGGAGAGTTTCATTTGCGTCAGAAGAGGAAGCCCAGGCCATCTGCCTTGGTTCGGGTTTTGGTTTTGAAAATTATTCTTCGCAGGTGGAGGCGGCAAAGGCAAGTCCGCCTGACCGAATCTTTGGCCACCTGCACTACCATACCTTTGGCCCTGTGGTGGCTGGCCAAACCCTTGTGGTTGTTGTTGTTGCTGTTGCTGCGGTTGTTGTTGTGGGTATACTCCTGCTGGAGGCGTAGCTCCAAATTGTTGATGTGAAGGAGGAGCAACTGGCACGGGAGCACTGGCTCCGGCACTCATAGCCTCGGCAATAACATCTTCATTAATAAATCCCATTAGCAAGAGTGCCTGAGTAGCAGCAGTAGCAAGATGTGGGGAGATTTGAAACACTTCTGCTGCACGTATGGATCCGTTACTGCCAATGATGGTTTTTAGGTTGGCAATCAATTCTATGAGTTGCGCAGGTGGGATCTGACTCAAAGTTTCGTTAATTTTGTCAGGTGTTGCAAAAGGGAGATTGGGGACCTGGGGAAGAACCTGAGAAGCCTTCAAATGCTTTTCAGGAAGAGAAGCTAAACTCAAAGATAAAGGGGCATTGGAGGGTGCATTCACGCCTGGGTTGACCATGGCCGGAGGTTGAGCCACAGGAGCCTGAGCATTAGTATGTGGGTCTGGGCCCGAGTACCCTCCGAACCGAGCAGTATTGAGGCTAGGGTTCACTTGCAATATTTCTGGTGGGAATTGAACACCGGGAGGAAGGTCATCTGTATTTAGAGGAATGATGCTTTTGTGGTCGCTATTTCCTGTTCTGAAGCCCTCCTTCAGTAACTCTATGCGAAGTTTTTTCACTTGCCTCGTCTGTGGGTTTATCAAGGAGACTTTACCCAAAGTTTGCATTGCTATTTGGGCCTGCTGAGGGGTTTCGAACTCCACAAAGGCATAGCCTTTATTCTTTCCCGCATGGTCGTAACCAAGACGGACGTCAAGGACATTACCTGCACCGCAAACGACGGCCTTGAGGTTGTTTTCATTCCAGTCGAATGGCAACAGGCCTATGTATAAGATTGATGAGGGGTTCTGAACCCTTGGGGGTGGCGGGCCTCTTCGTTGCATAGTCAGTCTACGTTAGAGTTCAATAGTTTTGTGTATAAAATGTGAAGGGTGCGAAGCCCAAATATTCTTTTGATATCGGAAACAAAAAAATACTCCGATACCGGGAGTCGAACCCGGGTTTGCTCGGTGAAAGCGAACCGTGATAGCCGTTACACTATATCGGAATTTACCGAATTTTTATGGTACGGGATAAACATACGTGTACCTGGTATAGAAAAGCCCGTACTGGAGCTGAACTTGTTAATTATGTACACGGAAGTGGATAAAGGAAGTAGTTGTTGCACATTATTTTAAGATGCAATAATCATTCTTAATAAGCAGTATCGTCTCAGCGTTATTGTAACGTGTAGGCTCCGTAAACGTAGATCACACACTCGTGATTATTGTCGTAGGTAGTGAATCTATTTATTCTTGATCATCACCAGATGCTACATGATACTTACTACGTGCAGGTTCGTTTCGTTGTTGTTATCCTCAGGTCCTGTACGCATGTGTGAAATCCCATTCATGACACAAATGTTCGGCAGTAGGGTCTTGTATGTTCGTCTGATAGTCTCTAATAAATGACACATATACAGAGTCGAACAGATGTGATGTCGCTTAAATTGATATGCAATCGGCCAGCGCTTTTTAGCCTTCTGAAATGTTGGTGAGAAGCTTCTGTTTTCTACACATCAATCCAATTATAGTTTCCATAACTCGTATATACCTAGTCTATAATTCCATAAGATCCCTTACTAATCTCATTCTTAATATCTTCAACTACACTCCTTCTGTCGTCGTCAAGATCAGCCAATTCTTCCGCAGTCAACGCATTGACCAGTCGTAACAACTCCACGTGAGCAGTGGTTAAGTAGTCCAATTTAGGATCAATTCTATTGAGGCACAACTGAATCAAGTCTTTCGTGGTCACATTTACCATAAGACTTGTTTCCACCAAAGCATGCGAGAGTTGTGGGTATTGGTCCAAGAGCCGTTTCATAAGCTGAGGGTTCTCCAAACTCATGGAGCGTGCTTCCTTCAACATCTGCGAGGCTGTTTGCAGATCTAGCGATGACAAAACGGCGGAGATGCCCTGCTGTGCGTTTTGGTTCTGATAAAGCTGTACGCCAAGCGGCAAAGGAGGTAACTTATTGTAGTTCGAGAAGTCTGGCACTTTGTCGAAAGCATCACTATCACTGGCTAGAGAACAGCGCAAGTAGCGGTTGCCCACATTCATGTTATTCAAGTTTCTCACTGCCGACGACGCCGTCTCCCTATCGGAGTATTTGATGAACGCAGAGCCTTTGGATTTGCCCGTAGTAGAGTCAAACATCAACTTCAAGTCACTAACAGGGCCCACGGATTTGGCAATCTCCGTCACCTGGTCCTCAGTATAATCGAATGGAATTGAGCTGAGGTAGATGACCGCCTCTTCATTCAGCATTTTGACAGGCCTTGATGTTTGGGAGTTTGTTGAAGTTTGCTGAAGTTTGAAGTTTGCTGAAGTTTGAAGTTTGCCAAGTATAGTTTGCCAAGTATAGTTTACCAAGTTTTGAAGTTTGCCAAGTGTAGTTTGCCAAGTTTAGTTTGCCCAAGTTTTATAAAGTCTTAAGTTCGTGGGTGAATTCGTGGGTAAGTTCGTTGGAGTCCGTTCTTGTAGTTCGTTTGTAGAATCGCGTACTGATGTAGCCTCTCACCGCACAAGCAACGGTTTACACCACTACACCACTGACTTACTTCGGCATGTACATCTGGGAAAGCTAATTACTCATACCAAGAGGTTTCCCATAGTTGAAGCATTAGGCAGGACCTCCTCCTCCATTACGGCGGGATGGGAGGTCGTGCGAGACTCAGGTTATTACAAGCGAAGAGCTTTCTCACCGACTCCATTCACAAGCACAATGGAAGTCAAGGAGATTAAGTCCACAGTGTCCAACTTGGACAAGTCCACGGACGATACCACCATCTTAAAGTTGCTCAACATTTTGAATGATGGCGTGCAGCCCTCTGAAAAGCTCTTGCGAGAGACTAAAGTTGGTGTGGCTGTCAACAAGTTCCGGTCCAACACCAACAGCGAAATCAGTGGGTTGGTCAAGAGAATGATCAAAAAGTGGAAGGAAGTTGTGCAGAACGAGAAAAACTCCAAAAAGACATCCCCCAAAGAGACTCCTATTCCCACTGAAAAGCCGGTCCGGCCTGAAGCAGGGTCCACGCAAAGTAAATTCCATAGTGGACCCAGAAACCCCAAGACCGACGGCGTCAATACTACATTATACGATAACCCAACAAGGAACGCTTCAGTGAGTGCATTATACACAGCATTGGCCATTGAACGAAACGATGACAGTAAAAAGATCATCAACGTGGCCAAGGAAATCGAGGTGGAAGTCTACAAAGCAGAGTACTCTGCAGTCAATGACAGTTACCGTAACAAATTGCGGACATTTACTATGAACTTGAGAAATAAAAAGAACCCCGACTTGCGTGGACGGTTATTGGATGGACACATCACACCTGCAGGCTTCATCAAGATGTCCCCAAGCGAAATGGCGCCCGAAGCATTGAAACAAGAAATAGAAAAGTTACAGAAACAAAACCTCTTCGATGCTCAAGGTGCTACAGAAAAAAGAGCTGTGACTGATAGATTCACATGCGGCAAATGTAAACACAAGAAGGTCAGCTACTACCAGATGCAAACCCGGTCTGCGGATGAGCCTTTGACGACGTTTTGCACGTGTGAGAATTGCGGCAACAGATGGAAATTCTCGTAACCTATGTGTGTACTTTTGGGTTCGCCTCGGTGTCTATAATGATTCTTTATTGTATTAATATTTGGCGAGCTAGTAGGTGATTTCTTTGGTCATGTAAGACAACAAGTCAACCTTGGTGACGATCTGCACAGGCTTCAATTCGGAGTCTGTGACGATGGCATTGGAGTTAGTCTCAAAGAACTTGTTCAATAAGTTCAATGGAGTGTCTAAGGTGATGGCCTGGTATGACCTCTTCGTGAAGCCTGATTGCTTGGAGATGTTGAACGACTTTTCAAAGTCGGCCAATTTGGTGAAGTCCAAGAACACGCTTCTAATTGAGTTGGTCATTTGCACTTTCTTGGTGGACAACGACTTCAAGATCTTGGAGAGGGTGATCAATCCCACCAACTTGCCAGACGAGCTCAATACTGGCAACTGGTCAAATCCGTTACTTTGCAACAATTCGAAGGTTTTGCCCACAGTGTCAGCAAGAGTAACAGTCACCACAGGTGGCTTTCCTGCCACAAGGTCCTTGATGGTCTTGTTGTTCAAGAAATCGTCAGTCTTGGATGCAGCTTGGTTGGTTTCCTCAACTTCAAAGCCGTTGGTCTTCATCCATTCGTCATCGGCGAACTTGGACAAGTAAGATCTGATGGAGTCTGGGAACACAACCACCAAAGTATCGTTTTCGGTCAAGTCCTTGGCCACTTCCAAGGCAGCTTGCAAAGCAGACCCAGAAGACCCACCCACGAGAATACCTTCTTCTCTGATAATTCTTCTGGCCAACTTGAACGACTCGCGGTCATCGGTCTTAATCCACGAGTCAACATAGTCTCTGGTCAAAACGTCTGGAATGAAATCATAGCCAATACCTTCCACCAAGTAACCTTCAGTAGATGTGTTTAAAGACTCTGGCTGAGCCAAGATGGAACCCTTGGGGTCTGCTCCAATAACCTTGATGTTGGAGTTCTTTTCCTTCAAGTACTTGGAGATACCACTGATGGTACCACCAGTTCCGGCACCAGCAACAAAATGGGTGACCTTACCCTTGGTCTGGTCCCAGATTTCGTAACCAGTACCGTAGTAGTGAGCCATGGGGTTTGCTTCGTTGGCGTATTGGTCCAAGATCACGGAGTTAGGGATTTCCTTTTCCAACTTCTTGGCAACTCCAATGTGAGACTCAGGGGCATCCCATGCGGCTTCAGTAGGCGTTCTGATGATTTCGGCACCCAAAGCCTTCAACACAGAAACCTTCTCGTTAGACATTTTCTCGGGCAAAGTGATGATGGTTCTGTAACCCTTGACGGCACCGACGAGGGCTAAACCAATACCAGTGTTACCGGAGGTTGGCTCGATGAGAGTGTAGCCAGGCTTGATTCTGCCTGTTTTCTCGGCCTCCAAGACCATGTTCTTAGCGATTCTATCCTTGATGGAACCTCCAGCATTGAACAATTCAACCTTGGCGTAGACCTTGGCTTTGATGCCGTAGGATTGAGGAATCTTGTTCAATTTGATGAGAGGCGTGTTGCCAATTAAATCCAAAGCATCATTGGAGAGTGGGGGGACTGACATGACTGATGTTGTTTACTAAGAACTGTGGATGACCCAGAAAAAATGGCCAGCTCATGTGTGCGTACACTATGCACTCCACACTCATCTCCTTAAGGGCTGTACACGCGGCACGGCACTCACGAGATATGAATAGGATCTAGTCTCCTCACGAAAATGCAACCTTGTCTGCATAAGGTCTCGGGCGAAAGTATTGGCTGAGAGACTTGAGGGGAAAAAAAAAAATCATGTGCTTTTTAGATACTAATGATCTTGCATTTTAAGACCTCTGGGTCAACGCCTGGTAGGCCCTTTGTAAAGTCAAACACGTGGAATACTCCCTTTCGGTCAACAGCAAAAACCTTGCCACCATCGAAAGAAAAGCAAACAGAAGCAGATTCAGCGGATCGTAGTGCAGGAGCCACCTCTCCGAGCAAAACTACGCTCTTCCTGGTCTGCGGATTGCTGGCAGAATTCATCTCAGCATTCGGCGTGGATACCAAAAGAAGTCGTCCCAGTTTATCAACAAAAACCATGCCGCTTCCACGAGGGGACGACTCCACCCCGTAAATATTGGATCCAATCTCTGGCACCTTCATTAAAACCTCCACCTCGGCATTAGTGGTGTCCTCGTAGTATTCTGTCTGGGTAAGGCTATTTGCTACTTCAGAGTATAGTTGCGAGTCCAAGCTTTCTGAACCAGGGTTTGACACTTCCCTAGAATCCACGGCATACCCGCTGATCTTGAGGACAATGGAACTTCTCTTTTTGAGAGACGATGATGTCATCATAATGGTATTCGAATACGGCGTGCCAAATTTGATATCCGTTATTCCCTCATTATCTAGCATTCTATCGTCGTCCTCGATGCCCAAAAAATCATCCACTTCATCGTTGCTTTCCATAGATGAATCTTCAACTTCATTGAAACTTGACTTTTCCTTATAGTTTTTTGGTGCTCTTGTATCGGAGAAAACGAGCCGAGGCTCTTTGAAAGATTTGGAGCTTTTGTTCCTGAGCGAGATCAAGAAGTACCGCATCTCATACACTGTACAACACAAGAGATGTGTTGAGGTAGCGTTGAACGTAAGGAGTTTTAGGGGATCTCTGAAGGGGACGGTGATGGTGATGGGACTGACCTGTACTGCCATGGAATTTCGGTCCTTTTCAAGATGATGTAGGATGATGAAAGGCTGTTGTTTCCCTGAAGCCTTTTCTCTTGTCGTGATGCCACAAGCCAAGATGTTGCTATCAGGTGCCAAAGCAATGCAACGGATTGGAAAGTTAGTCAAGTAAGTGTAGACAGGAGCCCCGATTTCCCCTCGTGTGGGGTCGATGTTTAGGATCCGGAGTACTCCACGAGTTCCAGAAAGCGCCAAGTACTTTTCTGATAAAGCACACGATAAATATATCGAAGACTTGAGGCGGGATGCCACGTCTTTTTGGTCGGAGCAACCCTTCGAAGAGGGAAAGTCGCTGCGCACAACATATCCATAGTTTGACGGCACTTTCATGGAGTTTTCTTTTAACCCATACTCTCCGGATGACTTGCCGCATGCTATAAGCACCGGGCGAGAAGAAGCATACTCATAGAGCTCCCACTTCTTTTCAGAGACAAGACAGAACAACACCTTTTCTTGATTCCGGGAATCGGAGCTGCGCATAATGGCCGTATACATGAACCTGTTCAACTTAAAGCCCTTATCAAACAAAAACTTTTTTGGTTGGGTATTGTATGTGGATACCTTGCGATGGAATGGGAAGCACTGCGAGAAGTTGCGCTCTTTGTCTTCATCTAGTATCTTGTTCGTGTCCCCACTTGCCTCGGAAACAAGGCCACTCTCCACTCCTTCAATTGTGGGAGGGTGTAGATCCGCTTCTGTAGAGACATTTTTCGAAACATCCATTACCTCAAATTCTGAGCGAGTCTCTTCAATGCTTCTTGATACAGACTGTACGGACTTCTCTTCCTCTTCTTTGGCGTACTTGTAGAATAAACCCATCAAGTTCATCTTGTCTGAGGCAACAGAACCTCGTGAGCTTCGTCGAGCTCCGTGTCGAATCAGCTTATTTTTAACCTGCATATCGGGGACGTCAGATGCCTCTTCCTCCATATCCACAAAGTTTCCATCTAGATTTTTTGCAGCCTTGAGTTCCTGGACGATTTGATATAATGCTTGCAATGGGGCAATCTTTGTAAGAATCGAAACTGGATTTGCCTGGCATGTAGCGCAGATGGGTTCAGATCGCTCCAGAAACTTGACCTCTGACTCCAAACATCCACACGTAAGCACAGCTATATCAGAACACAATTGACCATCCTCAGACGCAGGGAGTATTAGTAAACTTTCTAGCTCGGAAATCCATCGCTTCATGACTCTGGCCTGCCAGCAGTTATGTATAGATGGTATATCGTGCATCTCCACTTCAGTTTTGATATGAGTAATCTCACAGATCCTGCATGTACCATCACCCCATTAATTCAGATCATCATTAGACTTTCGAGTCATGGAGTGAATTAACTTGATTTATTGGAATTTTGGTAGATGCTCCAACGCAACTGTTTCATTATTGTGAAATGCCACATTCTAGTGACGGAGTATATTGTCGTACACATTAGTAAGGTTGTGCATATTAATATGAGATCTTCATCTACTAGCAGAGTAGTCTTAAGAGACTCCTTACAAAACTCGTTAACCAGACGCTTAAGCCTTATGTATTAAATTAAACCGAAAATTGTGTGCTTGACTATGCTGATGAACTGAAGTGATGGAGAATAGTCAAACTTCCTAGAACTCAAGTTTTGAAGTTGACTTCCCCGCCCTAGACTTAAGCCAAGATGTCCTTAGGTTGTATGCTTTGCACTTCGGCCACTGCTTTCGCATCGGTAGCTACTTCCAGCAATGGCTTATCTTGTAGATCAACCACGGAAGTCGTTGGGGCAAGCGATACGCGAGCAGGTACTGGGCCAGCAAATGCACCGAAAATGGAATGGCCGAAGATGTCTTCGTTCTCGATCTCCTCCACCATATCTTGGAAATCATTGTGAGCCTCATCAACGCCGTAATCGAAAAATTGGTAAATCGCTTGTAGCAAGACTTTAGACTTGGCCCAAAAGTTTTTCAAGCTCAGTTGCAGTTCCGCAGCCCTAGCAGCCTTCATGGCCAATTCATCGAAGTCTGGTCTCAAGAGAAGTGCCGATCTGGGACAAAGTCCCAAATCCCTCAAGCGCATCAACTCTTGGGACTCTGTAAAAGTTGTCCTAGTAGCCGGCGAGAAGAACGCATACCGTGAAGGCTTGAAGTGGCCGATGGTTGTGTATCTGGAAACAACTTCATCTTCCTCTGGCTTGAACGAAATGTTGTTCTCCCTGTGGAGCCATCTCTTGACATCCAGCAACGACTCTTCTGCACGGAAGCTGGCTTTGATGGTATCCCCAAGCATTGTTCTGATGGACAAAGTACACATAGAGTCAGGAAGGTTGTGGGCTTCTTCTTGGCTGAGCTTACCAACAATATACAGTTCTTGATTCTCGATGAACGTGTTCAAGTCGATAGTGGATGTGGATGCAGCGACAGTATCTTTGTTTATTATGACACGGGTATATCCGGCGGAGTACGGGCACGTTTGCAAGAGCAGGAGATGGTCAGGAGACATTTTGTGGGTATTAATAAGTTCCATGTTATAGCGCAGTAGAAGTTCGAGGACACATTCTGAAATGTCTCCGTCAAGCGGAGATGTTTGAGGTTCCCGGGGGTTATCAGCAATCATGACAAGAGCACACAGATTGCCACTGAGAGCTTTTTGGAGCGACATGGCGGCAAGGAAATAGAGTTTTTGGGTTCCGCAAAAGAAAGGAGTCTGAGGCCTATTTAAAGATTGGTTAAGAAGCCGCGCTTGACGTCAAAGTGAGGCAGACCAGAGCTCCACCGTGCGAATACTAGCAAGCAAGGAGGGGTCACTGGTTGCGCGAAGCATTATTGAGATTTCTTTTCCGTATCTAAGCACCATGGACCGTGCAACGACCCAGGCAGTTTCGCCGATAGAGAGTATTTCTACCAAATTAAAAACCAGATATTTGAGCATATTTTTTCAAGTTGTTTAAAAATGCTCCATGCTTTCTCCAACATTAGGGTATTCTAGCCGATGTCCCGGACCATGTCATGACTAGGTCGCAGTGTGCATGTAGATTTAATCTCGCAATTCTAGACTCACTTGCTACATTCTTGGGGCGCCACTTACCGAACAAGCGAACCAACACTCTTCACTTAACCCCGTCTTTTCAAAATACATTCAACAAGAAAAAAATATTGAGTGGATATGGAAATTAAGATTTGACCATACAAATATGTTTTGATTGAAATGACTGTGTAGATCAAAAACGGTGTAGATCGAAAACGGTGTAGATTGATAACGGTGTAGATTGATAACGGTGTATATTGAATTTATTCCAATTTAACCACTTCTACAAAGTCTTAGTTCCGAGACTCGCCTTTTGGATAAAATGCCAGGCCTCGCAGTATTTTGTATGGCATTCGCGATCGTAAACAAGTCTGCTGTAACGCGCAGAACTACATACTTAAATGTTCTCCGTACCACAATCGTTGTACATCATACAAAAAATGTTTGACGGTGCGACTTAAAAGCAGAGACTTTCCCCCCAACACAATACATCTGCCCCCCCTTCACTTTTCTATCCAGTGCTCTTTTATCAGTCTTAGCTAGTCTTGCAAGGTTCAAGACAATTGCCGAAATATTAGCTATCCTATTTGATCTCCCTCGCTGATGGCTTCCCAAAGCCCAATGACCACTAACATCGGCGTTTTCGTCCGTGTTCGGCCCTCTCTTCAAAGGGAAAAGGATCTTAGGTGCTTGGTACGCATGCCTGCTGACGACCCACACAAGACTGTATTGGAGGTGGCTAAGGGCACCAAGGAGTACGCTTTTGATGAGTGCATCTGGTCCCACGACAAAGACCAATCCAACTACCTTGACAACCAGGGTTTCTACCAGAAATGTGGCTACAACTTGCTTGTGCACTTGTATCAAGGCTTCAACGTCTGTCTTTTGGCCTATGGCCAGACTGGAGCAGGCAAAACTTACACCATGATGGGCCAACCCAATGAAGAGGGCATTATTCCTCTGGTGGTGCGGGATATCTTGCTTCAGCGGGATGCTCTTATCAAGGACAAGATCAACTGTGAGGTGAGTGTTTCATACTTGGAAATCCATAATGAGAAGGTCAAGGATTTGCTCAGTAATTCCAAAGTCTGCAGAGTTCGGGAAAACCCCCAAAGTGGACCTTATGTTGAGGATTTGACTGAAGTCCTGGTGACTTCTTTAGACCAGTTCTTCAACATTTTGGAGCCCGCCAATAAGTTGAGAAGCGTGGCATCGACTAAAATGAACGATGCTAGTTCCAGATCTCATGCAGTGCTCACTTTCAAATTGAAACAAACCAGATTCTCTGAGGAGAATGAACAGGACTGTGGTATTGGCGTGGGAACCCCAATCGAAGAGATTGTCTCCAACATCAAGCTTGTAGATTTGGCAGGCTCTGAGAGACTTGCCCGCACCCAGTCTTTCAACCAAGCTGAAAGGCTCAAGGAAGGAAACCAAATCAATAAGTCTTTGACGGTTCTCGGTCGGTGCATTAACATCTTGTCGCTGTCTACTCAAAAAAATGCTGTGGTTCCTTACAGAGACTCGGTGTTGACATACCTCCTCAAGGAGAATTTATCAGGCAACTCCAAAACAACGATGGTGTTTTGCATTTCCCCCACCGACTTGGACGAGACTCAGCAGACTTTGAATTACGCTACACAAGTTAAGCGCATTAAGACAAAGGCTAAAGCCAATGCCTCAAAGATAGTCTCGTCTGCGATTGCCAAGAACGCAGATGGAAGTTCCGATATTACAACACTTGAGTCCTTGAAGCGGGAAATTGCCATTCTCAACAACGAGCTTGATAACTACAAAAAGAATGAGCAGACCAATGGGGTCTCAGCATTGTTCAATTATCTTGAGCGTGAGAACAACCGGCAAGCATTTGAAATCAAGTTTCTCAAGAACAAAGTTGTTTCAAAAGATGAGGAACTCGATGAGATACGCATCCAGAATGACTTCCTTAAACTTGAGATGCACTCTGTGATGCGGCTGAAGCTCGAACTTGAGAGAACCTACCTTGCTGAACGGGCAGGCGAAATCTCCAAAATCTGCAGCGCAGAGGCCCAGAGTTACATCAACAGTGATATCTTCACCTGAAGCACCCGAATATTTATATAATTAAGAATAAACGTAATTTTTTTTTGGTTTTTTGGGTCATACTCGTGGTTGACTTTTCTCAAAATGAGGCTTTTGTCGTCTTGTGATGTATGAGGGAACTCTACACATTAGGACTTTGTCCTGCACATACAGGCCTCCATAATTCGAGCAGCGAACTGAAATTCTTTCACTGGTCGAGACTCCACTCCATTACTTTGTTTCCAAATGGAATTTAAAAATTACAAAGTCTTGCTCCAGCTTAAGGATGGCTCTCAAATCAAAGGGCTAATCAACAATGTCAACAAAAACCAGATTACTGTCGGAAACAAATGCATCGACAACCACGTGGTCAAGGATTTGAAAGTGTTGCAGTTACCCAAGGGGGAAGCTGAGGGAAACAACCGCAACAAGAAGACTACAGAGGCGCCCATCGCTGTTCCCGCATTGGCTCATCTTGACGACGCAGTTGTCTCGAATAAGGGGGCGTCGCGTAGTGGAACTCCAAAGTTGGGCAAAAAGATGCCGGATTGGGGATCGGATGTTCAAGATATCAAGAAGTCGGAGGACTTTGACTTTGCCGCCAACTTGGCCATGTTTGACAAGAAAACCGTTTTTGCTGATTTCCAAAAACACGACCATGTGAGTGCTTCAGATCGCCTAGTGGGGCACAATAAGGTGGAGAAAAAATCGAATGACAAGTATGATAACGACGAAATGATTCTCCCTGTAAACAAGGAGGATACTTGGAACAACATAGGGTCCATTTCGCAGCGCTACTCTCTGCCAGTGAATGCAGCAGGCGGGTTATGTGAGTCTACTAAGGAAAATGCTTCGTTCAAGTTTGTTTTTGAGAACACCAATGTTACTGTGCCCCTTGCTTCGCCGGTGCAGCTTGTCGAGATTGAGCGGATCATGCACAGACATTACTTGTTGGACCATCGAATCTCTGCAGAAATATGTGCTACGAATCTTTTCAAATTCGTTGTCAACAAGATCTTGGGGGGCTCGGTACGGCTCAGCAATCGCAAAAACCACAACTTACCACCACTTGTGTTGCTATTAATTGGCTCCAGCCGCTGCAGCAGCTACTCATTTGCTCTCGGCAGACACTTGACGAATCATGGCATTCGTGTGCTCGCATACGCCATCAGCGAAGAGCACTTGAGCGATGAAGACGTCAGCTACCAGTGCCAGTTGTTCGAAAAGAGCGGAGGCAAAATAGTGCACTCTGATTTCAAGAAATTTCTAGACATCTTGGAGCAGCTCGAGACCCCAGTGGAGTTGATTGTCGACTCGTTGCAGGGTTGCACCACACAATTGTCCGATCTCTTTTACGCAAGTGCAGACTTTAATTTTCTCAAGCAACTTGTGAGTTGGGTCAACGAGCCCAGACAACGCTCCAAGACCTTGTCGTTGGATATACCGTCCGGAGTGGATGGAGGCTCGGGAACTGTCTCTGACCCACTGTTACATATCAAAAGCTCCTACGTGGTTTCGCTCGGACTTCCCATCAGTGGGTTATTGCATGCATATAACAACGGTACCCTTGTTGATGACGTTACGCATTTCGTGGTAGATGCTGGAATCCCCAACGCGGTGTTCAATGCCAAGCCCCACTTGAGGAAGTTTGATAAGTTTTGGTTTTGCGCAGAGGATTGTTTGACTTTGCTGGTGACAAAGTAATAGTGCTTATGCGAAGTTGGAATGAGCGGATGCTTTTGCTGAGGAATGGTTTAGTGAGCGAAACGGAAGGTTCTCCGAGATCAGTGACATCAATACCCAAATACTCAAATTAAAGTACATTAGATGGTACATAAAAATTAATGAGACAGAATAATATGAGACAGAGTAATATGAGACAGTAATATGAGACAGTAATATGAGACAGTAATATGAGACAGTAATATGAGACAGTAATATGAGACAGTAATATGAGACAGTAATATGAGACAGAGTAACATGGAACAGAATAGTATGGAACAGAATAGTATAGAACAGAACAGTATGAAACAGAATAGTATGAAACAGAATAGTATGGAACAGAATAATTGTACCAGCTTTAGTCATAAAAATAGATAATTGCAACTTTAAAATAAATATCAAAATACTATTAAGTCATCAAACAAGTGTGTACTGTATCGGTTCTTCATGGCCTCTACTCATATTGGTATGCGCACACCCGCACTCAAATCTTCAATTCTCACTCCTGCATTGTTTGATCCATAATTTTTTTCGACTATTCAAGTACTTTGAATTGCACAACCTTCCCTGGATCTGTCGAACCAAGTCATGAACACAGCATCTAGCTGGGGTAACTCCACCGGCTTTGGGGCCACCAATTCCCAAGCTGGTCTGAATCCATCACAAGCTAACAACTCAATGTTTGGTACCAGTCAACCGAACCAAGCACCTCAAGCGTCGGGTCTTTTTGCGAATGCCAATCTGCTGTCTGGAACTACCGGCACCTTGTTTGGGAACAGTTCCACCACTAATGCTACCAGCTCTGGTCCCACGGGTGGTTTGTTTGGCAATCTGAGTGGAGCGAAACCAACCACCAGTTTGTTTGGAGCTTCCAATACGCAGGCATCAAACCCAACCAATACAAATTCTGTATCCAACGGTGGCCTTTTTGGCAATTCATCGTCGGGAGGACTTTTGGGAAACCCGGCAAAACGTGCTGTGTCAGAGGGACCCACAAGCACTCCAGGAGGACTTTTCTCCAACCCGGCACCAGCATCTGGAGGGCTTTTTGGCTCTACTGCTGCAAGTCAAGCACCCAAATCTGGAGGACTTTTCGGTTCTACCACCAGTCAAGCACAAAATTCAGGCGGACTTTTTGGTTCTTCCACCAGTCAAGCACAAAATTCTGGAGGACTCTTTGGCTCTTCCAACTCAGGTCCAACGCCAGCTACAACTTCGGGGACAACCAACTCTTCGGGGCTTTTTGGTAATGGAAAGTCTACAGGCTTGTTTGGCTCAGCTAATACTGCACCCACCACAGGACTTTTCGGAAACTCGAACTCTCTGGGTGGGCTCTTTGGTAATCTGAATCAGGCGAATGCCACCGGATCTCTTTTTGCAAATTCCTCATCAACCAATGCATTGCCAAACCAAAGCTCGCTTCAAAATGCTCCGGTTTCTTCAAATGTGTATGGTTCAAACTCCATATTATCAGCCATAACCACTACTGAAGCAATGATGCCACTGTCCATTACGACTTCGTTGTTCGGATCTGCCCAAAATTCAAATGTCAAAAAGACCAAAACTGTTCCCCCAAGTACTAAGAATTTCAAAAGCTCATTGCTCGGGAGATTGGCACAAACCTTTAACATTTTCCGTCCTGTCAGCAATCGACGTACAAATAAGCCAAATGTGAAAGGGGTGTTTACGCAATCTAATTATGTCAAAGACATTCCTGCACCAGTAACTTCCAAGTTCAAAGTCCAAAAGAAGACTGGGAAAGATGTGGATTTTTCCTCAAGAAGCCTTGGTGCCATGAACAAATTGGTGGTGAAGTCCAAGCCCACCAAGTTTCATTTGATCGATGCTGATAAAGTATTCAAAACAAAGCTGACCAAAATCCTCACATCAACTCTTGATGACGACCTATCCGAAACTGAAGATGCGGAGGAAAGTCCTATTCCGCAACCAATAACTGATGGATCTTCCAAATCTACCAAAACAATGGATGGTCATGGTCTTGACTCTAATGATATTTTGACCGAAGACAAAACCGATGATCCTAGTTTCAACAACGGATACTTCTGTTATCCACCTCTCAAAAAGCTTGCATTGTTAACCACGTCGCAACTCAAGCAAGTGCCTGATTTTATCATTGGCAGAACTGGCCACGGACAAATTGCATACAATCTTCCAGTAGATTTGTCTATTGTATTCGAGAAATTCTCTTTTGATACGAATGCTATTGCTGAGGAGTTGTTTGGCAAGCTCTTTGTTTTCAAAGCTCCTTACATTGTTGTGTATGACCCTATACTGTACGAGTCTGTGCCACAATTTTCTCAGTTGAACATGCCAGCAACTTTGACTATAAAGGCTCGTCCTAAAAAGAATGAAAGCGTCGAAGACCTTATTCGCACTTTGAAAAATAGGAAAGGTCAAGAATTTATCACTTACGACCCAATAACTTACAACTGGGTTTCGCAAGTTGAACACTTTAGTGTCTGGGGCCTTCTTGATGATGATGAGGTCGAAGGCGACGAAGCTGAAGAATTGAAAAGATTGAAGGAGATGCAGCAAAAACAAGATGAAAAGGAGAATGAAAGTTTTGTGAAACACTCCAACTTGTATGAAAATGAATCTTATCATAATGAATTGAAACGTCAAAGAATTCAAAGACAGACCAGTGGAATCCCAGGAGGCTGGGAATTTGATACCACAATCAAAGCCGATTCTGGCCTGTTAAGTGTGAAGCAAAGCTTGGTTCAGAACGAAATCAATCAAGAAGTTAATCAGTTCAAAACCGACAAGTCTGCAATCTACATCGCGACCAATGCAAGTGACATCACTTCCGACTCTGAAGACGAGCTTATGAACGGTGAGCAAGAAGGACTTGCTCTTGACGGCCCCTTATTCCCAGATGAGGTGAGGAATTATGACTACATCAAGGAACTTGTGCAGGTCGCACCTACTAATCTTGAAATGGAACACATAGTTGATGAAAAGGCCTATGAGCCTGATTTGGACGATGAAGATGCTTTCAATGTTTTCGAGAAGACTAGTTCCTTTCCCACTTCAAAAAACTGGCTACTACAGTTAGAGCTAGCAAATGATGTCAGCTCTGCTTTGGCCCCTGAGTTAACGCACCCCAGAAAAGCACAACCTGCTCTTCATTCAGTGAACGACATTTTATTTGCTGATTTGCCAAACAACCAAGATGAATCATACCAAGCTTCAACCCCTATGAAGGAAATCACAGAACCCCGTCTTCTCCTTGATAATGCTTCTACTCTTGAAAAAGAGATCTTGAAAAAGTTTTCAAGTAACATTTTGATCAAGTCTTCGATCGAGGCTAGAGAAAATGGCTTTCCCCTGTTAAAGATCGATGATAAGATGACTTTCCAAACAATATCTGCCCTATTGATTGAGGCCTCGGATGCTCAGTATCTACGTCTCGCGGCCATTTTGTTTGATAAGCCAGATTTGAGAACACTTGCCAGATACCAAGACCTTGATTACTCCAATTTGCATTTAGTCAAGAGACTAGAATGTATTGAGGAAAAACAGGCTTTTGCAGGGTGGCTCAAGATTTATAACAAAGACTTCTATGAGGACTTGTTCCTCTCAGAAGAACCTTTAGACAAGATCTTTTCCAATGTTTGCCAAGGTGATATAAAGAAGGCTGCAATGCTTGCAATCGAATCCTGCAACTTGCATCTTGCTCTGTTGCTTACATTAATGGACTCAAATGATCCTACAGTGAGAAGCATAGCTGAAGGCCAACTTACATCATGGGATGTGTCAGGTTATTCGGAGTTTATACCCCATCCGGTTTTGAAAACATACAGATTGTTAGCAGGAGACTTTGCTTCTTTTATTGGTGAGCTCCCGAACTATGTCTGTCTCGCACTCGAGGTATTCTATGGCAATCCTGCGGAAAGCATAAGCTCCATAATATCGCGGTATTCCAAAAGCATCGAACTTGATGATGAAGTGGGCTGTATCTTAAAGATCAACACAGCATTCAAAACTGAGCTGTTTGCAAAATGTTGTCAAATTCTTGTTGATTCGAATTTGAGTCCTAAGCTCAAGTGGATTTTCTATCAAGTTTTGTCCAACGGAGATCTGAGTGGTGAAAACAATGCAACTCAAGATTCAATTGGAAATCTTTTCGGTAAGGAGCTTGAAAGCTGTGACTTATGGAAAGAGGCTTTGTATGTGTACGCATCAATGGCTAGTGACGACAAGGTTAAAAAGGCTATAAGAACAGCTCTTATCGACTTTGTTGATTATTATGAAGGAGACAAGGAACAGCAAGAATTTTTGGAGAATGTCTTGAGAGTCCCAAGAGAATTAATCTATGAAGCCATCTCACTTAAAAAACGAAGAAAGGAGGATTACTGGGGATGCGGTGAAGCATTGGTGTTCGCAGAGATGTGGGATGAGGCTCATGAACTTATTTGTGAGAGGCTCGCTCCTCTTGCAATAATCGAAGAAGGAGCGCACATGAAGTCGTTAGTCAAAGCATTGATCGACAGCTTCCCACAAGGAGGCAGCTTGATTGGAAGCTGGAGCCAAGGAGCTGGTTTGTACTCCAAGTATTTCCAGGTGAGCGAACAGGCAGACGAGGAAGAAGTCGTTGAAGCGTCGGACATTGCCTACCTACTTGACAATTTGGCACTCGTTCAAAAGAGGGACCTCTATCTTGTTAATGTGGCTACGCAAATCATGAGCAAGAGAGTCGGAGATATTGCCCTAGAATACCAGGGCAAATTAACCCAAGCCAAGGAGAAAATCTTTAACTTGTCCTTGGGTGAGAATGAGCGGACCTACTTTGCTTGCCGGCTCGGAAATTGATTGTGGACTGCACATAGCATCGCGATCTTGATTACTAAAGTATAGTTATACATAGACATAATTCATAGAAGACTATTTTAGCCTGCCTTCCTCTTTGGTTCTGTTTCTTATTCTAAGCGAAGAAGCAGACATTTCAAATACATCAAGATGCCACCTGCGAAGGATCTCAAGGCCCCAGAGCCGGAGCACTGTCCTGGACCGGAGTCGGAAAACGCAGGTAAAGGAGATGCCTGTGATGGTTGTGCCAACAAAAGCATCTGTGAGAGTTTACCCAAGGGCCCCGATCCAGATATCCCAGTCATTACGCAGAGACTACTGAACATAAAGCACAAAATCTTGGTTCTATCTGGGAAAGGAGGAGTTGGAAAATCTACCTTCACCTCCATGCTTTCATGGGCCCTTGCAGCAGATGAAGATCTCGAAGTGGGGGCTATGGACCTAGATATCTGTGGACCCTCATTACCAAGAATGCTCGGTGCAGAAGGCGAGACCATCCACCAGTCCAACTCAGGATGGTCTCCTGTGTACGCTGCAGATAACTTGGGGTTAATGTCGATTTCGTTTATGCTTCCGGACGCAGACTCGGCTATTATATGGAGGGGCGCCAAGAAGAATGGACTCATAAAACAGTTTTTGAAGGATGTCAACTGGGGTGACCATTTGGATTACTTGATTGTCGACACGCCGCCCGGCACATCTGACGAGCATCTATCAGTCACGACATACATGAAGGACGCTGGAATTGATGGTGCTTTAATTGTGACAACGCCCCAGGAAGTTTCTCTTTTGGATGTCAGGAAAGAAATTGACTTCTGCCGCAAGGCCAACATAAAGATCTTGGGACTTGTGGAGAACATGTCTGGGTTCGTGTGTCCCAACTGTAAGGGCAAGTCGTTTATTTTCAAGCCCACAACAGGAGGTGGTGAGCAATTGTGCAAAGACCTCAACATCAAGTTTCTAGGCTCAGTGCCACTAGATCCTCGCATTGGGAAAGCATGCGACCTGGGCGAATGCTTTTTCGACGAGTATGCCGACTCCCCTGCATCGACCGCTATTTTGGATGTCGTGGATGCTTTGAGGGATGAGGTAGAGATTCTGCTCAACAAATTGGACATCTCTGCTTGATACTTTAGGCTGACGTGATACGATATCAAGTCAAAGGAATAGATGTATAATAATTAAGGTAAGATATATAGAACTTCATAATACGATCGATACGATAATTGCAATGCATTGTAGTTTATTTGAAGTAATACTGTTTCAAATTACACTGTTCCTTGTAATGTTTATTGAAAATTAGTATGGATTCTGTTAGTTTTCGTGTAGTACTCTACGCATACAACTTACATTTTAGATATTTGTTGATGATTCCATAGAAAAGGGTTGAAATGTATAGATAGCAGGAAATCTCTAGCCTTAGGTCTAATGCCTGGTTCTCGGTTCTAAGGTATTAGTTCAAGGATACTCTTTTTCAAGAGCACTTATCTCATTTTAGGGATGGCACTGGTTTTATAAGTGTAGGCTATCGTCTTTCGCACGAATGTATATTATCTAACATTTACTGATGTGATGAAGACCTACCCTTTTCTCAGAAGTCATACCATAACCACCGTAAAGTACAAATGTTGAAGTTGAAAATTTTGGATTAAATGATTGTGGAAATTAACAAAAATTGTAGCAATCCTAATGAACCTAAAATACAAAACCTGCTTTTTAACTTCATTAGGCCCTCGGAGCCGGCGCCTTATACATCGGCTGCAATCTTATCGCAGCGACCATGCGCGGCACGAATCACAGGATCATCTACGTCCCCCCATATCATTAGCATGTCTGTGGAAGAAGCATTTGCCCTGGTTCCTGACTTCAAGGACACACGGATTGCCTCTTTATATTCAGATTTCTCGCATCTCCAAGTTTACAATCCTGAAGGATATGAAGCCAACTGCAAAGCCTGGAAAGAGCTCATCACGCAATGCATCAGACGACACGCATTCAAGTCCAGTGTATCGATTCCGGGTACCTTGGCATCAGCTTTGCTGTTGCCTAAATATGGCGAGCCAAAGTCTCTTCACATCATTGTGGATCAAATGGTTAAAGACAGAGAGTTGGTGCCATGGTCTGTCTTCCAATCAAGCTCCTACCTTGCCCGCAGTTCATTGACGGATTACCTCTTCCCATCCACACTTGTTCTGAGAAGCTGGACTTCGCTCAAACTTTCCTATTACACTCTGAAATCTGCAGGCCACGAAGAATATTTCATCGACCTTCCTTTGTTAGCCCAGAAAGCAGAGGAGATTTTTTTGAAGCTCCAGGAACTGGTGCTGCTTGCAGGAGTGTACCTGGGAAAGCTCTTCAATGAAGAAACACTTATAAACCAGTTCAAGGAATTGGATGCCAACATTTCCAAAATAGATGCCAAAGCTTTGATTCTATACCTAACTAGAGATACACGGAAGATCCAAATCCTTAAAAAGGAACTGCCTCACCCCGAGACATACTTAAAGTTGGACCATTCGCCAATTACAGACAATGATATTGGTATAATCAACTTGAAAGCGGCTATAGAGAAGGTCGGCTCACGGACTGCTTCGTTAGAGGAGAAGGTTGATCACGAGATTCCTAGTCGCATTCAAGCATTGCTTTCATCTAGTAATGGAAAATCCGAAACCACCAGATCTCGCGTCAAGAATCTTCTCTTCCAAAAGGCTCGTGCTACCAAGTCTCTTGAACAGTCTTCAAACTTGTTGGGAAAACTCACTGATATCTTAGATGAAATCGATAAGGCTGAGACGAATGCGGCCATGATCTCGACGTTGCAATCGGCCAAAAACGCTCTCTCTGCATTTAACGAGCAAGCCACAGTCGGTGAGGTGGACGAACTTATGCTTGATATTGATGAGCAAATCTCTAAGACTAATGAAGTCAGTGATTCCTTGGGTATGGCTCAAGACAATGACTTGGATACTAGCGAAATTGACCGTGAATTAGAGGCACTTGAAGCCGAGGAGTTGCTGAAGAAACAGAGTCAATCTCCAGTCCACGTTCCTCCTGAAGAGCAGGAACTTCTTGAGAAGTTGCGGAACGTTCTGCTTAACGAAACACCTAGTCTAAACCCAAGTGGCACTAATGAAGCGAAGAAGGAGAATGAGCCACAGAGGGTTGCGAATACTACATAGTTTCTTGGTGGCGTATTTATTTTCTAGTTCAGCTCAAGTTTGTAATAGATTAGCGATGGTAAGTTTGAGGTTTCCTTAGGACAATATGCCCTAGCCCAAAATTTGGGAGATTTGTTGAGTCAAGTTAAACAACTCCACTGAAGGGTCGTTGTACTCCATATTCTCAGCATTATTAAGTGTGCCTCTAGAGCTTTGGCCCTCGCTTAACTTCTTTATTCCATGCAAGATTGATTCGTTTTCTTTGATCAAGGCCTGAATCTCGCTGTTATTGGACTCCAACAATTGCAAGATAGTCCACAAGGAAATATGCTCGAACGTAGCATTTCTGCTTTGTAGGAACCTCAACAAAAATCCGAAGATACCTTCATTTGGCTGCGTCCAGTTGTCGAGAATATAGCTCTCGTGCTCGTTAGAAACACGAGAACACAAATTAGCCAAGGCGGCGGCTGAATTTCCGCAAACTTCTCCATTCTCACTGAAAGTCAAGGGGATTAAAACGTCGATGATGTGACTCTCATAAAGTTTGGGTTTCAAGTCATCAGCCAAAGCCAAAATGGCGAAACATGCAGAAATTTCCAGCTGGACAGACAATGGAACTTTCAATACCAATTCCTTGCATTTTTCCACAGCACCAGCATTCAATAAGGCGAGTCTATTGCGCTCACTGGAAGCCGCCAAGTTCCTTAAAGTCGAGATGGCATGACATTGAATCTCTTCCAGGTCATTGTAATCTAATAGAGCCACCAAAGGCTTCAAGAACCCTGCCTCGATTATCAATGCTTCATTAAGTGGGTGAATGGAAATGTTGCGGATACATGCCACTGCCGCCAAAATTAGTGGCTGGTGGTTGCATGTTAATAGCTGTACCAAGTAGGGTAGACCGCCAGCTCTCACAATATCGACCTGATAGCCAGAATCTGAAGCCAAATTTCTTAATGCGAGGGTTGCTTGACATTGAACTCGGGGAGATGGCGAGTCCATCAAACTCACCAAATGACCAACAAGTTTTGGCTCAGTTGTGGACAATTTTTTTCTGTTCAGATCGTCAACCGCAATATTTGACAAAGCGGTGGTACAGTAGTATTGGACATCGGCATCATCACTTGACAACAAAGACACGAGAACAGGTACAGCGCCTGCGTTCACCAATTCCTGTCTATTCTCAAGCGAGTGTGTCATGTTCAACAATGCACCAGTAGCATTTCTCTGGACACGGATATCCTTGGACTTGGCCAATTTTGTCAAAGGTATTAAAGCACCGCTCTTAGCAATTCTGGACTTATTCTCATCTTGAGTAGCCAAATTAGTGATGCAGCCTACTGCGTTGCATTGCACCTCGATATTTGAGGACATCATCTGTCTAATCAATGGTTCAATGCCCCCCATTTCGGCGATCAAGGACTTGTTTTCGTTATTCACAGCTAGGTTTCCCAAGGCTCCGCACGCAGCTCTCTGCACTTCAGTATCGTTGGACTGCAAGAGAATCAAGATGGGCTCTAGAACATCTCTATTCACCTCACGTACATCTTTTTCTGTAATTTCGGCAAAAGCTAAGGCTGCACTTCTTTGTAAGTCAATATTCTCGGAATAAACCAACGTCAGCAAGGATCTCAAAGGTCCGTTACTGAAAAAGTCGACATCAGATCTGTTTTCCAAATATTGCAAGAGAGCAGATATAGCCTCCCTCTCATTCTCGGCTAGCAAAAGTGGCGGGTATTTGCCGTCTCCACTCGACGGATTTAAACAACTGCAACAGGCTCCCATCTTAAAAAGATTGATTGAACTAAAGAACTGGTTAGAGTGTTTTGGCTCGGAATGGTTGGATGCTCACAAACACAAAATTGCCTAAAATAGCAACTCAAATACCAACAGCCTTCCCAATTAATGCAAGCTGTGTCCAGGAAATGCAAGAGTATCAAGGAGCAATGATTCTTCAAATTTGGATATAAGAACCACGACGTTGCTGTTTGACGAAGTATGCTTTCTCGTGTGTTTTTTTAATCGCTTCACGAGAAGAACAGCAGAACGAATTAAAGGAAGAAGCTTTAAAAAGTTTATCAGAGGGTGTCACAAAGAGACACGAGACGGGAGTTTCGAAATTCGGGAGAAGCTACGCAAACTTGTGGTAGGTCTCGCAATCACTTGACAAAGGATTACTTCGTGGCACGCCAGGCGTCTGCCTCGTTGAGGTGCAAGCTGGGTGTGCGAGGCACAATTAGGCCTCACGCAAAGGTGAGCGTCCGGCAGGCACCACGCTTGAAACGGAAACTCGCGAGCCCGAAGTGTGCGATAAGACTCGTTAGACGCGCAGTGTGAGGTACTGCAACGGGTAGCAGTATACCTATTGAGGACACAGCCACTAATGAAAATTTCTTGCTTAGCCCATTGAAAGAAGAGTATGAGATTTATAAACAAACTGCGAAGAAGTTTCAGAAATTGATCACTTTTACTTCTTACAAGGCCCTGAGTTTGAGTCACACATATGTTGGGAGACGGGGAAACGGTACGTTGCTCCACGTCGCGCTAAAACCAATATGATACTAAACTTGGCAATCCAATTGTATTCACGGATCTAAAGTGAGACAAATTATGTGTTCAATACAATTCATTATTCTTTGAGGCTCGAAAAAAAAAAAGACGCAGACGATCTAAAGCGGACGATTCAAAACAAACAAAAACGAGATTTGCTGACCAGCTTGATATGAGGGAAGAAGCAAAATTTCGCTTGGAGCAGAGCTCACATATAACCCAAAGAGTTTACAATGAGTTTAACGTGAAACAGATGTTGGCAGTTTCTTCATGACGGCTCTAAATGGTAACAGATGAATCATCTTCAATAATGCTTCTTAAAAGTGCAGTTATTTTCAAACCCTGGAAAAGGGCGTGTGGTCTAGTGGTATGATTCTCGCTTTGGGCTGAGTGATTGAAAGGTCATCAAGTTTGCGAGAGGCCCTGGGTTCAATTCCCAGTATGCCCCTTTTTTTAAACAATGATAACATTGAAAGCGTAGGTTTTAGTATAATTCAAGTTTTAGTATAATTCAAAGCAGTTTATCTCAACTACTGAGTAGCACAAAAGGTAGTATTCTGGGCATTTGTAGCCTAGCCAGTATACGCACCGAAAGGTCCGGAAGGGTCTGTCGCGATCCCCGGATTATGGGTCAGCAAGCCCGGTTTCGCCTCGGCCGCATTTTTTCTTAGTATTCGACTTTACACCCCTAGTAATAAATTTAGACATCACAACCAAAGCCAAAATGGGTATCAATAATCCAATTCCCAGAAGTTTGAAAAGCGAGTCAAAGTATGTGTTTCTTCTAGCAGTCTTTTGAAACGTCTCGACCAAGCACCATCTACAGCTCTATCTAAGACTAGGAGCGTGGCGCATAGCCTCCTCATATCTTACTTGTTGTAACTTGGCTAGTCGAAGTTTAAACCACGATTTCATAAACTTTTCTAACATTCCAGGAAAGCAGCAAAGGTATTGGCCAGTTTTGTGAAGCCAAACCAATTGGCAGGCCCTAATCAGATCATTCCACCCGAAGTTTTGAGAAATGCAAAGGGTCTAGCCATTATAACGGTGTTGAAGGCGGGATTTCTCTTTTCGGGGAGAGCTGGATCCGGTGTTATTGTGGCCAGGTTGCCCGATGGATCTTGGTCGCCTCCTTCAGCAATCGTCACTGCAGGCGCAGGAGTCGGAGGGCAAATTGGTGCTGAGCTTACGGACTTTGTCTTCATCCTCAACACCGCTTCTGCAGTGGAGTCATTTGCTCAATTGGGATCCGTCACTTTGGGTACGAATTTGTCGGTGGCTGCTGGTCCTTTGGGAAGAAACGCCGAGGCTGCTGGTACCGCCTCGTTGAAATCCGTTTCTGCAGTGTTTGCCTACTCAAAGACCAAGGGCCTCTTTGCAGGTGTATCCTTAGAGGGTTCTGCTATTATTGAGAGAAGAGACGCCAACAGAAAGTTTTATGGAAGCAACTGCAAGGCCCGAACTATCTTGAGTGGTCAAGTGGAAAATGTTCATGGGTGCGAGCCACTTATGAGAATCTTAGAAAGCAGAGTGTTCTCCACGAGAATGTCAGACGAAGACTTTTATAATGACGACTACTATGATGACATCCCAGATGACTTTTCAGACTCCACTTCGGAGTATTCTTCTCGCCATTACAGAACTTTGAATCAGGGTAGTAGAAGGTATTCTGATGAATACGGCTACTCCGATGATGAATACTCTGACGAAGCGCCAAGCCGCCGGCGTACTGGGTCAAACACCATGTCCTCTTCTCACAGGGCCAATGACTCCAGGGGCGTGTCCCGTCGCTCCGCTTGGGAGGATAATATTTATGACGGAGGTGCTAGCCGAAGACGTGGTAATAGTGACGTCGATCATTTGGGGTCGAAACTCGATAAGACGAAACTTTCTGATTCTGCTTCTAGCCCATCAAGACCTTCTTCGAGTAGCAAACCCAACTTCGGTGGGCAACAGAAAACAAATTCAAACCAGGCAATTGCGCTCTATAGTTTCAAAGGCGAGCAGCCCGGGGACCTACAATTTAAAAAGGGTGATGTACTAGACATCATACACAAGACTGACACAACTGATGACTGGTGGACCGGAAGAAACTATGGCCGCAGTGGTATCTTTCCTGCAAACTACGTGGAGTTGATCTAAATTTAATGAGTCTACTATGCGCGATTACTAAATGTATAAAACGTTCATATGATGTAAGCAATAAAAAAGAGGGTCAATCGTGGCCAGTACTTGCTTATAGCTTCAAGACTTCCCTGACAAAATGCTCGACGACAACTTTTCCTTCATCGAATGCAGGATCTTCGTGTCTGTAGATCACTGCTGCATGTGTGGCCTTGGTGTGTCTTATAATAACTGGGTACTTATTCCACTCCAACTTGTTGAGGTTGTTGACGATTGTTTCTTGTGCTTCGGTCAATTTGACATCAAAGTTGGCCTTCGATTTTCCTCTGAGATCAATCAAAGTCCTTCCAGAATCAGAAAACAGATGGTCACTTTCATTTTCCAATTCGGGCATACTTTTGGTCTTTTTCTGTTTCAAAACACTGTACTGATATTCGGAGTAGTTCTCATTGCTCATAGCGTTGAGAATGGACTCCACAAAGTTGTCTGTTTGGTCCCTGACCCTCTCGCTGATTCCGAGTGATAATCCAGAGGCACGTGAGTTCACAGTGGAAAGCGAATGATCTTCCAAGTAGGATTCTGAATGGTGGTCTTCTTCATCGTATTCAATAGATCCTCCTATGGTATCGTATAGCACCTGAAGACTCTCGGCACCCTCTTTAGAGAAGTCTCTCATTCTCTTATTGAGCATTATTCTTTGACAGATTGTATTTCCTAAAACGTAGAGACCGTATAGAGGAGCCAAAAAGACAAAGTACAAGGTGAGTTTCAGCCATAATATAGTCATCAGCAAGAGTTTCCGGAAGGAGAATTGCTTCACTGGTGCCTCAACCTTGTTAAACTCAAGCAGCTTTGAAATATCAATGACGGTAGGTTCGTAGCCCTCGACATAGCCTAGCGCATAAGCACTAGTTTTTTCATTGACCATGAATTGAAAAGGATCGATTGGTGAGATCGACGTCGTATACCATGCGGTACGCCTATCGTTGATGGCATTCGCATACAAATGCCTATGTTCAAATAGTTTCAACGCCTTGTAGAATCTGGAGGAAGGGTCGGCCATCCATTCAAGCAATGGCTTTTTGGAGCCACCAATTACCATTTCATCCTTGAGAAACATCTGCTTCCCTGTGTGAACTAGCACATATGGGGCCACGAAATTGTATAAGCGAGCTGATAGAGATGAGCTTGTGTTCAAAGCACCCACGTTGGGAGTACAGAAGGTGGTAAAGTGGCACGGCTGAATATTTTCGAAAAACCCCCGATGATATAGAACGCCCAATGCATATCTGGAAACCAACCCGCCCATTGAATAGCCTATGAGTGAGAACTTGGTGACCTCGTCTCCATTTTGCTTTAGCTCCTGGACGTAATCCCAGATTTCGTCTGAAATACGTTTTCCATTCACATCCACACCATCGTAGGTCAAATAACCTGCGTGGGAGCCTGTTTTGTAAACAATCAAGCGCTCGTCTGGGTCTGCTGGAGAGCACTGGTCTGCAATTTGGCTAGCTAGGTAGCTCATGTGGGAAGGGTTACCCCATATGCCGTGAACCAACACTACCAAATGACAAGTCATGGGACAATATCAAGTTGAATGATGGTAATGGTAAGTAACAGGATTCAGACGGGAAATAGGGGGGGTATATGGTATTGGAGCATGTGCAGAAGAGAACGTGGCTGTGATCGGGTGCGAAACTGGGGTAGCATGCGCTTCAGTTCATGTCGCATGCAGCTCCGTTTAGTACATTAAACAAAAGCGTGGATCTGAGAAGATTTAAATATGGCTTGAGTGTGGTTCGAGTGGATGAAAGATTTCCAAGTAATTATTTGGGTGAATCTTGCAAACAGTAGAATTCTAGACTGGTGAGGGGAATGGCACGGGGAGTGGCACCGGAAGATGTCATGTTGGGGAAGTTATGCAGGAGAGATCCAACAATTATGTCATAGGTAAGAATACGAGAAAGATCTGATGATACTCGATAGAAGGGGTTACTATGAAAATTTTACTGGTTTTAAAAAGCTACTAGGGACTTTCTGCCGATTCACTCTGTATTGTATGGTTCTCTTACGCTGTATTACTTTAATACTGTGTACTGTGGGAAGTATTTTACCGCTCGCTATAACAAATAAATGTTATCTATAAATTATAGACAGCCCCTTAAAAAACACCATATTATTTGGTATTCATTTCTCATGCAGTATAAAAAAATAAATTTCAAGTCATTTTAATTCGTAGTATTCACTTTTGCATGCCTGCGACTTTCTGGTGCACTATTACCAGTTCATACTATTCATAATACAATTCCGAAATGCTCAACAAACGCAACTTATTAAAAACTCTAAACTGCCAATAATATATACTCATCAGCACCGCTATTTTATGTACAAGATCATTCAAAACATTTGGCAATCAAAAGACCCGCAGCTACACCCACATTGAGCGAGTCCACCAAATCATCACCCAGGCGGCCCTTGTCCAACCCCACCAAAAAATCCGAGCGTAACTTCATATTGGCACGCACTCCCGAGCCCTCGCTTCCTAAAATCATTAACATGGGAGACGCATTTAAAAGGCCTGGTAAGTCGGAAGCTTCAATGTACTTGTTGGACACGTGCTCACGGTGCTTTTCCCGCAAAATGGCCAAGTCGTCTTGGCTCTGGCGGGAGCTCGTAGTGACGATGCTCCAGCCGTTTCGTTTTGCCGACTCCACAAAGTGTAAGCTGCGGTCCGCCTTATATATGGGCATAAGGTCGAGCGCACCTGCAGATGCCTTAGCAGCGACAGGTCCTAGACGAGCAGACTCGGCATTTGGGATCACGAGAAAATCTGCACCAAGAAAATATGCTGACCGGATGATATTTCCCAAATTCTGCGGGTCGGTGATTCCATCCACGAATATACCCAAGGGATACTTATTGGCATTTACAGCCGTTGTTCTGGCCACGTGACACGTTTTCAGCACTGGCGAATCCGTCTCGTCATCGTATATTGTAACACTGTACAGTCCGTCGGTTCCATCAAAAGTCTTAGGGAGTTCGTGGACCTCGGGTATGCGTAAAGGCTTTGTTTCTAACACCACACCATTATGCACACCATTCGAGCTCAACGTGTTCATCTCACCTTTGGAGCTCTTCTCCACCACCCGGATGCCGAATTTCTTCGCAAGCTGAAGAATTTCCCGGACATTGTCTCTGGACTTTTGGATGTAGAGGGTGTTGAAGGCATCTCTTTTACCTGCAGTCAACGCGGACATGACTGAATGGGTGCCGAAAAGGTACTCTGCAAGTGGGTTCAACGCAGGCCGAGGCTTCCTGGGTGTGTCGTAATCGTCGCCCATTTCATGTTTTCTTCTCTGCTCCCGGAGCGATCTTTGCCGAGTGACTTTGTCGTCCAACTGTTTTCTTTTCTCGGGCGATATGTTGCCGTATTTTCGTATAAAAAACTCATGCTTGGAGATATTCAACTTGTCCCATATCTTCTGCTCCGGCTTCCGGTTGCTCCCTGTATTAAAGGAGTCTTCAAACTTCTTAATTCCCTTCTTCAGGTCGTGCGATTTGAACACTGGCCTGATGGCCCGGCTTATGTCGCTTGTGTGGAACCTTCTCATGGTGAGTAGTGAAGAGATGCGCATCTACATGCGCTCATCTCATACCTTGATGCGCACACCTCAATGCTCCATTCTCTAATATATCTTACAACGTACATTCTGGTCATCTAAATAAATATCTATGTTTGAGATTAGAACAAAACACCTTTTGTAGAAGGCACATCGTTGGTGCCGTTCAGGCTGATGGCTTCCTTAATGGCAATTGCCAATGCTTTGAATGCACTCTCTGCTCTGTGGTGGTCATTGAAGCCACGAAGACAATCCACATGGAGGGTGAGAGCAGCTCCCTGAGCAAAACTCTCCAACACATGCGGGATCATTTCTGTGGATAAGTCGCCGATCTTCTCGCGCTTCAACCCCAAGTCTACTACAGCATATGGCCGATTGGAAAGATCCACAACGGCACGACTCAAAGCCTCGTCCAAAGGAGCAAAGCCTGAGCCGAATCGCTTGACGCCTCTCACGTGGCCTAGTGCTTTGTGGAAAGCAAGGCCTAAGCTGATACCCACATCCTCGGCGGTGTGGTGGTCATCGATGTGCAAATCACCTATACATTCGACAATAAGCGACCATCCCGAGTGCTTAGCTAGAGCATGGAGCATATGATCTAAGAATCCGATTCCTGTTTGGACATTGATGACCTGAGTTTGTGTCTGCTGAGCAGCATGTTCTTCGTGGGACTGTTTGTCGTTAAGAATGGATTTGTCCACCTGGATGAAACCTCCATCAAGAGAGATGGCGATTTGAATTTTAGTTTCGTTTGTGTCTCTAGATAGAGTAGCAGAGCGGGCCATTTTTCTGTTGGTCACTTAGTATTGGTAATATGTGAGAAAAGATTGGGGAAGTGTTATAATGCGCATGCCACACTCGGTCCACCGAAGCTCCATGACAATGTTGGCTCCACACATTCAAAGACAAACCTGGACTGAAACTGCTTAGTTTAACGGAAAAACTGAAAGAGCTTGATCTATTGGCAAAAAAAATCTGGTTTTCTGAAACCCTACCTACAATTCTGCCTACAAATATACTCGGAAAAAGATCTGGAATCTTACCGGGAATACTTCCTGCTTTTTTATTTATACTTGATGGTAAAATTTGCCCAATGTTATGGTGGCAAGGGACAAATCATTTTTAATCTGCATGGTGTGTTGGTATAGCGGTCATATGAGATCGTTTACTTCGCGCTTGTTGCCTGGAAATTCCAAAATTCATTACTATTGTCTATTTACATATACATGCACTTAAGCAAAATGGCTTCAGTTTTTTGGAAAGATTTTCCAATACTTAGGTTCTAAGGCGATTCTTCTCCATCCCAGTCCGCTTTAAATTCAATAAAAGAAAAAATGAAACCGTAGATTGGCTTTTTGGTCTCTGTTCTCTACGCTTTCGGAGATCTTCTACAGGCGCGACCACTGTGTATTCAAAGCAGATCCTGGCTAGCGCGCCTTCAAATTTCACACTGGGTACACATCTTCCACATCCGGATCTCTATTTTCAACGCCCGAAGTGCTAGCCTTCACCACATTCCATCGGAAGAAATTTGCAGCTGTGCACAACTCTCAGCTTCTACAACCAGGACTTACAAATATTAACAGAAGTTGCAAGGAGCTCTTCTGAATGCTCCTTCCATGAAAGAGAAAGCACACACACTCAATTTCCTCCAGGTCTTTGGCCTCAAAAACATTCGTACAATTTCACCATGCTAAGTACTGCTTCTTACCAAAGAACTAAGGTCATCGGCCAGGGCAAGTTCGGGGTGGTTTACAAAGGGTATCACAAGAAAACAGAAAAGGTGGTGGCCATCAAGGTGCTCGAGCTAGACACGAAGTACGACGAAGTGGTTGACGTGCAGCAGGAGATCCAATTTCTTGCCGATTTGAAAAACTGCCCAAATGTTACCCACTACTATGGCTCTTTTTTGGATGACACGAAACTTTGGATCATCATGGACTACTGCGCCGGCGGCTCCTTAAGAACTCTTTTGAAAGCTGGTACTTTGGAAGAAAAACATATTGGAGTCATTGTGCGAGAAGTGCTTATGGCGCTACAAGCAGTCCATAAAATCGGCGTTATCCACCGAGATCTCAAGGCAGCAAATATTCTCATCACAAATGACGGCCAGGTGCAAGTTTGTGATTTTGGTGTTGCGGCCCAACTCACCGCAAACTCAAATAAGCGTACCACTATTGCGGGAACCCCCTTTTGGATGGCTCCGGAAGTTATTCGCGAAGGTGATAACTATAATGTGAAGGCCGATATTTGGTCTTTGGGTATAACCATCTACGAGCTAGCCACGGGAAACCCTCCTTACTCAGAAAAAGGTGCATCCTGGGCCATGGCCATGATTGAGAAGCAAGCTCCCCCTCGTTTGGAAGGCAGAGAGTATCCTTTAGCTTTAAAAGAGTGCATAGCGCTCTGTTTGGACGAAAACCCCGAGGAGAGACCCTCTGCAGATGATTTGATGAAATGCAAGCTCGTCAAGCAGTATAAGAATTTCCCAACTGCTATTTTGAAGGAGGTGATTTCTCGTTACCTTCTATGGAGAGACCGCAATTCTTCTCGAGACTCGGTTTATGTACATCCTGAAGATGCGATTAAAAGTGATGAGCCGGGATTGGAGGTGAAGTGGGATTTCGACTCTTTGAGTTCCAGAGAATACATTGTTGAAAATGACATTGATTTAGAAGTTGCGGAGGATTACGAACACTCCAAGGATAACGACTACACAATGAACGCGGAAACCTTGCATTACAACGTGCCCACATTTCGCTTGAATGATACTTTGACAAATAGCAACTTTTTACTGGCGACATATTCGACAGGGAAAGTAGGTACGGGCGATGAGCGTGGTCTGTCTCTTCAGTACAACTCCAGCACGCAAGCTACTTCCAAAAATGGGTCTCATTCAGCGAAGAACGTCACCTCGCCAGTTCCTAAATCTTTGATCTCGCTTTTTGAAGAAGAAGATGACGAAGATGAAAGCATGGCTGGTCGAAGTTCCAGTTTTGAAATTACACGCGTCCCCAATATCTCTTTACCGGACTCATTGCATATGAGCTCACCAACAATTGAGATTCCTGACATGGAAAGTTTGTCCAAGCTTGCCTCAGCAACAAGAAATCAGTCAATATCTGGTCCTCCAACTAAACCACAGTCATCTCATAATTCTCCCCAACACAACTTTCCAACCCTTGATAAACCTCCGGCCTTGAGTCAGTCCCTGTCTACTGGAAGCAGCAGCGAGCCTAGGTTAGGCTCCCCAACAAACGGAAGCAAGCATCGCAAACATACAGTTTCCAATACGGGAGGCACATTTTCCAATGGCGCCCCATATTTGGACCTGACTGCTCCAAGAACGCCACCTTATGTCCAAGACCACACCAACCATCACTCTGAGAAAGGTTCACCCACTCCTGCGTTGAATGGTTCAAGTGTTTCATACTCCGAAGTATCTTTGAACAACAGTCCGTCCAAGTCTATGAGAGCACTCCATTCTACCAATAACCCAATGCTACAACCCATCAATTTCAAGCTCCATAACGAGTCTACCGCAGTTAAGCATGCCAATAGCTCTACAAATTCGTTACCTGCAACATCGGTGTCTCTGTCTGCACTTTCTGGAATAGGCAACGGTGCCGGTACAAACGTTTCGAGTATTGAAGCACAAAAATGTGTTAAGGCAAAGAGAGAAAAACCGACACTACGTATACAGATGCCTGTACCGTCAGCGTCATTTAATCCTCTTTCAGCCTTGACCGGGGACTTAAACGACTCGAAACGCTCAGATAGCAACGTGAATCAATTTGGTATCAATCCATCTTTGGTTGGAAGCGTCACATCAATGACGCCTGTGGCCGAGAAGGAGAATCAATTAAATGACAGCTCGGAATCCAAACCTCGAATTGTGGATTTGAGTGGAGCTGCTGCACGATCAAACTCTCAAAAGAGAGGAGTCACTACACCCGGTCCTGCATCTGCCCCAGCCACCGGTTCATTCAGTGCCACGGACCTAGGACTTTCCCGGAATCAATCCGTATCGAAACCTTCGGTGAGAAAGATTCTGAAGTTCCCGACTATTCCTCCTTTGGATGGGGATTTGTTCATGGACTCGACTCCTAAAGCCAAAATTGTCAGCGAATTGGAGAATTTGGTGCTGTTATTCAAGCAGGGTCTTGATTCGCTAGAAGAGTCCTTTTAACATGGATATGATGCTCCACTCATATGATGTACCACATATGCATTCCATACAAAGAACTATTAAACAATCAATGTAACGGCAACAACTCTTTTTTTTATTTTAATCTTTGGCAGCTACTACAGAATGTCGTGCGTAACTCAAATTCATGAAAGTGAGAGTGAATCTTCAGGTAAGAATATACGATAACCCCACCACACAAACATGCCACCTCGTATGAGACGTCGTATCACGACCGCTAAAAGGGAGGAGATTGAAAATGAGCAGAAGATTCTAGATAACAAAATCGTCCGTCCCTTTGAAACCTTGAACGGCCTCCCTATCTCATACAATGAACCTCCATATGGAAACTATGAGGAGATTCTCAAGAACCCTCTCACTATCAAAGATTCAGCTGTTCTTTACAACTCCTTGATCAGATCAAGAAACACATATGTTTATCATGCGCCGATGTTCAAATTGCACTGGGTCAAACAAACAACATACGCCAAGAAGCTAGCAGAGATGGACAAGGAAAAACAGAAAGAGATCTTGAAAGACTCCAGCAATAGACGAAGATTTGCCAAGGCAACTACAAACTCGCTAGAAGCACGAACCAGAATTCCTGTATTGAGTCCAGATGTTAATGCCAGAGATGTCATGTCCAAATTGTGTGAAGCGTCCATGACTTTAGGACCGCATACTATGGATATCCGGATTTTCATTGCCAAGGATGCAAGGTCCGAGAAATCCAGAGCGATTGATGAGATTAAAAAGTTTGGTGGAAAACCGGTTGAATCAATATCTGAAACTCTGTCTAATGGACCGGAACAAGAAGAGGGAAACAGAATTGGTGCGCAGGTCTCGTATCCAGGTAATAGCTTACCTTCCATTGGAACAAGCTCGTTGCTGAAACCATATTCTGAAATCGGAAGGCCAAGCACTCCTACAACAACAAGCACTCCTACAACAACAAGCAAACCTTTGACTTTGGCTGCAAATGAGAAAGAAACGCCACAGGCAAACAAGACAAGCAATTCTCCGGAAGATCAGCCTGCTTCGCCACCCAAAGAAACAGTACTCAATGTAAAGAAGGAAGGTCAACACAGTAATGCGGAGAAAATGGCCTCTGAAAAAGACCAGAAAAACGAATCCTCTGATCCAGATAAAGCCACACCCAGCCCCCTCTTCAGTGGTCAGATAAGCCCTGCTATCAGCAACTCGGACAATATAATCATTGGTGCGAGAGGATTCAGCTCCAAAGCTACAAATCTGTCCAGTGGATCAGCAATTTCAGATGTTGAGGAGAGACCCAACCTTGCTAGTTCACCTAAAGTTTCTGAGAGACAGGAAGAAAGGATTAAAGAAGTTTCTAACAAAGAAACAAACAAACCTAGTTCGGACCCGGTTCCTACTGCAGCTCTGCCGATCAACAGCAAACCCGAGCTGTCAAGTGTGAAGACAGCAGTCCCAGTGAACCGTCCGTCGCCTGCAAACCTACAGTCTATTGACAATACTATTATGATCTCAAACTTAAATGCCATTGCCAAAGTTGACCTTTCGCTCAACGACCTCATGAAAGAAGTTGCTCTGGGTAAGGCCTCAGAAGTGCAAATCTCCACGTTCAAAAGATACATTGAGCGAGCAAAGCAAATGGGCCCTCAGCCCCACCACGCAGAATTGTATTTTTCCAAAGGCCTTCCTCTCCCACCGAACTTCCCGAAACCATACCAAGCCAGGCCAATTGAGAGACGGCCTCCTGCGCTTCCAAGATTGAAGGTCCATAATCCCATGAAGCTCACAGCGTTTCAAGAAAAGTACTTGCATAACGCAACACTTGTGTTTGAGTTTCTTGAAAACCCTAACGTGAGGTATATTATTCCACAAGACTCCATTTGCGAGGTTCTCGCTCCAGAACACCCTGCGCCTGCAGATGCCGAAGAGGGAACAGACTTTAACGATGTTCTTTTCAGCCACATTTGGATCCACAACATCGAGGAGATGGAAACTTATGAGCAAAAGCTACGTGATTATGAGGCCGAGGTTTCCAAGAGAAAGGAGGAGGAACGCATTGCGAAAGAGGAAGAAGAGAAAAAGAACAAAGAGCAAAGTGAATCTGCTGAAGGCGACCAACCAACTGAAACCCCTCAACCAGATGTTCGGGCCCTGAGGACAAAGAAGAAAGTACCTCCTCCAAAAAAGAAGAAGTTATTGGTGCCTCCAGAGGAGCCAACGATCAGATACACCACATTCTCGTTCACGGTGCACAATATTCCGTCGCGGTACATTCCCATAGTCAGAAACAGTATGAAACCACTCAAGCAGGTTCAGGATAAAATGCACAAGATTTTATCCACTGGAAACAGAGTCACAAGCTTTTACCTTTGGTATCAGGTTGATGCGAGGTTAGATGAAGGATTTGCTGAAGACTTGAGAAACGCCGCAGTAGAGGAGGAGAAGAACATGACTGGTTTTGTCCCACCTGTCGAGGCAAAGAAGAGGAAACCACGGGATTATAAAGCCATGCGGGCAAAGAAGCTCAAAGAAAGCGGTGCAGCAGAAACACTTCCCAAGACTGAACCTGGCATTGATAGACTACAGAGAGAGCCATCTCAAGGAACCCCAATCGAGACAGGACCTTAGTGCTTACTGGCATTGTACTTCAGATACTCATCTAGGTTCTATAATATATGTATATACAAGCCAAACCTAATTTTCTTATTTGGAGATCATATTCAAGAGGTTTAGCACGGAAGACAGCAGCTCATCTTGATTTCTCTCATAAATACCCTGTGGGTTAGGGTTGGATGGCGAATATTTGGATGACGACATACCAATGTCAGAGCTTTGCATCCACGAGCCAACCTTGACACCATCTACCTGTATACGCACTGATCCAGAAGAGGTCACTTGTGCATCGGTCACCTTGAAAGGGAGAACAAATTGTCTAGAGTGTTTTCCTGGAGCATTCCTGATGTAGTTGGATTGTAATAAAGTGGTTCTGTCGTTGGCACGACTGATGATACCACCAATTGCAGCTTCGTTATATTTCACTAGTCTTCCGGGCAAGATAGTACCGTGTTTCACGCCATTGGGAGTATTGGAGAGTCTTCCTGTTTGAAGAAACGAGAGACCCGCGGTTCCCTGCACACCGGTTCTAGATCTATTTGACGCATGTGGATCAACATTTTTGATCAAGTCTTTAATCGAACGCTCCCGCTTGACTATGCTGGGGGAAGAAACAATTAGGTCTTTCAATAACTGGTCAAGCTGTGTGGAATTGACTTGCAGTATCAACACATTGGGGCTCTTCTCAAGAGCCCACTCTTTGAACTTAGTATATAATTTAGGGTTCTTTGCAAGAAGCTTCTTCACCTCACTCAATGACACATTGTGGTCCAAGTTGAGTTTATCAAGAATATTGTCCCGTGCACTAAGATCCTTATTGTTCAAAGAAGTATTGCCTTCCCCTGCAAATAGCGGGTTCTGTTTTGGGTTGAACTTCTTCAAAACAATCCCGGCCTCCTGAAACCTGGTTCTTGTGTAATAAGGCCCAGAGTATTTCTCAACATCTGGCATATTCTTGAAATTGTCAATATCATTGAAAGCAATGTGAGACCTCCCAATTTGCTTAGGGAGAGCCGATTTCAATCCAAAGTCTGATCTTTTGGCACTCTCTTTGGGTGTATAGATGACCTGGTGTGTAGGCGTCGAAACAGAAGGGCCTCTCAAGTGCTTGCTAGTCGGAGTAGCCACTTGGGCCAACTTCGAATTTTTGAACAACCGAAACAACTCTTGATTGTTCATGGTAGCAACGTCGGTGTTGAGGTGACTATGATGCTGGAGTTCGACTGTGCAAGTTTTTTCCTGGGAGCTTGTGGTGTATTGGTGTGCGAACTCAACAAGCGTAAGCAAAAGTTACTCCAAAGCGGCCCACCTCTGGAGTGCGCGTTACCTGATTCAAGTTTAGCTTGAAGCCTGTGCTCACCAAAAAATCCTTGTAGCGACCGACCCAGAGAAGCTTGAGCATGCGGTCACTGATGCTCGTTGATGCTTTGATCACGCTGGAAAAATTGCTTTCTTTCACAAGATTCTGGAATGCACTCATCACCTCTTGGTCGTTTCGAGACGAGTTCTTGAGGAGCGGTGAGTTGATACGGTAACTGCCATCCCTGCGCTCAACAGGGTCGAAGCCAATGCTCGAGCTTTGGGTGAATGGAGGCGCCAAGATATCATGGTGTATAGAGAAGGGCGTAGGGCTGCTATCAGTAGACTTGGCTGATAAGGCCGTCGAGTCATCGTGATTTCTAAAAGCTTGGGGCCTGGGGGCCGGCTTGAACTTGTTATTTGAGAAGACGGCGGAGTTTTTCAGAAAGTTGTAGAGCTCAATGCCGAGCGAAAGGTTGCTAGCATATGAGAACCAATTGAAATCGTACTTGGAGCACACGGTGGATGAAACAGACGTTTTGACATTGTAGGTCAGAGAAATATGGCCCAAGATGGGGTTGCAGCTTAATGTCATGGTAAGAGGTTTTCCTGTCAATGTCGAACGCGTAGAGTACCTTATGGCTGTAGATAGACCTGGGCTCATAGACTTGGCAGCATACCAAAGTTCAGTGCCCACTGATACGACAGAATTATCGAATTTCGGAATGATGGATTGCGGCTTTTGCGTCTTGCCAAAATTGTAGAGACACCTGAACCCTATCAAGGCCTCGTTAGTGGAGTAGATATACTCTCGTGAGAAATGGGGGTTGTTTTCCTGGAGATAGAAGATAACCGTACCATTTTGCTTGATCAAAGGATTGTTAATGCACTTGACCAAGAGCTGTAGGTTTGGCGTGATCCTTTTGATAAGCATGGCTTCAAGTGCTGTGCCAGGAAAGTACATTCTTCCATACAAAAGCGAGGCGCTTCTTGGAATTTTGGACTTCTGTTTCGTTTGTAGATTTTTGTGGCTCTGTTTGGACGTTTCGGGTAAAGACGGCATAGAGGCGTGGGGTTCTATGATCCTGAAGCCAGAGATTGCATCCTGAAGTGAGATGTCTTTCGTGCCAGACGCATTTTTTATGGGGATACTCGAGTATAGATACGCCAAAGAGCCATTGATCGTCAGGCGATTCAGTATGGTCATGGACGAAGCCAGGTGGTTGGTGGCTTGAGACAGAACCTCTAGCTTGGAGCCGTTGGGGATGCTGAAATCTAGCATGGCATTGGACGTGGCCAGGATGTTGGAGAAGATGTTATCCTCGTTCCATGCAGTTGTCTTGTGGAAGCATTTCTGAAGGTATTCCATATGATTATACATGGATTCGGAGGCTAGTGAATGGGTGTGGGTGGTCATCAGACACCAGCCGCGCATGGCTCAGATAAGTGGATGCAGTAGTATACAGTGCCCCATATGAGTAGGGAGAAATTAATCTAGTGTTCTAATTAGGTATGGGACATGGCGGATCATGTGATTGTTTGAATCGACTTCAAGTCATTAAGGTTCTCGATCAAGTCATTGATACCTGGAAATTCGGGCCGGAACAACTCCGCCTTTTCCTCTAGTGTCAAGCTGGAAACACCCTCCTGCAACCAAGACTCGGACTCGTCAGCCAAGTAAAAGATCAAAAACTCAATGACCTTGAAGTACAAATTCTGCTGGTTGGGACCAATGCTGGCCTCCTCAGATGGGATCAAATTCAAGTGGTGAATAATAATCTGACAACCGTTATTGGCTTCAAACACTCGCATGTTCTTGGTGTTTTTTAGTAGAATGTGGATGAGCACCGAGAGAAACGATATGCATAGCGTGGTAGAATATAATGGGTTTTGCGGGTTGAGATACGAGAGGATCAACACCATATGCTGTCTGCGGTTGAAAAGCTTCTTGGAGTCACTATGTATGAGCACGAGTCCGCTTAGATGGCGACACGCCAAGGTGATGTGCTTTTCTTGGATATTGTGGCCGCAGTGAAGAAATGTCTCGAGCGCCAGGAGAAGTGCCGACGAGAGATTGTATTGGAAATTGTCTTGTAGATTGCGTAAAAGCGTAAGTTTAGTATCCAGGGTTCCTGATTCGTGAAAAAAACGGACCGACGGGACCAATCCCGCTAGAAACACATCTAGGTCTGCCAATCCATCAATAACCACACTATAGTTATCTGAGCATAGCCTCTCGACGATGGGCTCGATGATCTTCTTCATGGATTCAAGATCTCTAGGCATGCTGAAGAAATATGCTTGCTTTTTTAGCGGTGCCAAATGGAGTGTGTGATTTTTATTACTGGACTATGAGTCGTCATCAGCACCTAGTGTGTAGTACAGTGCGCATCAAGGACAAGCTGAGGCACAGTAACTTCTGAGATAAGCCACAATCGAGCGTAAATTTTGGATACTCATACTGATTAATTATGTTTGGAAATCAAAATTGATTAGTGTATATTCGAAATCAATATTGACGAGTGATTATTTTACTAGCTACAGATCATTGAATAACTTGCTCCAACTTCATGTCATCCTTCGTTCATCATTGAAGATGCTCGCTGGACTCCTGTCAAACAAACAAGCAAGTAGTGTAAATACGTGGTGGGGTCTGCGCGCGCGCCTTCACTGAACTTCACTCGCGTTTCAGCCGCTCCTATCTAAGACCCCTTCCACCACTCAGTGCCTTTTCTTCACGTACGCTTCTTACAACCGCATATCCAGGGCCTGTATTTATGAAATGCCTGGCTCTTCCGTGCTCTGGGGCTGTTTTGCTGCCGTGGTGCTGTCGGGCGTGCAGTCCTTAGGTATCACGCTACAACGCAAATCTCATGTGCTCCCTTATCCACACGAACTTTCAGACGACTCTGTCGTGAGCTTGAGGAGAGAAACTTCTCTTTCTTTGGAATCAGAATCCCCTCGTCATACCCATACGCATCGACGGAACTTGTGGCTTCTTGGGTTTTTCCTCTTCATCACCGCTAATATATTTGGCTCCTTGGTTCAGCTAACGACGTTGCCTCTAATCATTTTGTCGCCACTCCAAAGTATAGGGCTTATTTTCAATTCAGTTCTCAGCTGCTTGCTTTTGCCTGGAGAGCACTTCACCTGGAAGCTAGTCTCGGGTACCTTGGTGATTGCCTTTGGCGCCTTTATTGTCGCCTACAAAGGTGGGAGCGCCACTACTCCGCCCGCAGATATCGGCACCGACGAAAGATTTCGGATAGTCATTGAGAAGTTCCTGCGCCCGGGTTTTTTGGGCTGGTGGATCTTTACGTTTGTCTTTATGGCGCTTTTGGTGAGGATTAATTGGGGCCTTTCCCGCAAAATCAAACTACTACAGCTGGAGCCAGTGAAATACTCTCGAAAATCACTTCGTATGGGGGCGGATCCGGCATCTCGCTTGACTTTTACTTCTGGCATTCTCTATGGACTCATTAGTGGAACGCTCACAGCCCACACGTTTCTTTTTGCAAAGTCTATTGTTGACGTGTTTGTTGAATCGCTCATGCTGCGCTCCAGCCCCAAGAGCCTGTACACATATCTCATTACTGTGCTCTTATTGGCGCTCACTTTGGCGATTGTTGGAATGCAACTAGTGGCCTTCAACTTGGGCTTGTCCAATATCCTGACTGCCATCTTGTATCCATTGTGCTTTTTGGTATACAACTTGGTCAATCTCATCAATGACTTGTCATTCAACAGCCTATTAAGCCATGGATATATCTCGGCCGGGGATTTGGTTTTCGTGTTGTTTGGCCTCGCTAATGTGTTATTCGGGGTCATCTTGATAAGCTGGGATAGTGCCTTTGCAAAGGCGGACTTTGCCAAGGATGAAAACAGGAAATTAATGGCTGCCAAATTCCCTTACGAGCAATTGTACAAGGAAGGCGAGACAAGGGTCTTGTCCTATGAGGAGAACGAAATTGTTTCTCAATTTCACATCAGCTACAGGGACTAGGGAAGTCGAGCGTGATCTGAGACCCATTCCACGAGGACTTGATGCGCTGTCATTTAGGCCTTTTATGAGCAAAATCGGAAGTGCAAACCATAAAAGCTGGTCTCTGTTAAGTTTGACTTCAAAGATGCAATCCGATCAATTATACTAAAGCCATTCTCATGTAAATTGCATACGCACCCAAATTGATGCGAAACCACCAGTAGTGATTGCGCGAACCAACACCTTCACGCGATGCCTTAACCTCTACTCTTCGGTCCCCGAACCCGTCATGTCTGAGCCTCAAAGATTCACCCCGTATAGATCTGTTAATGATTTGTTGAAGCTACGAAAGCGTTTTTTTGCAGCAGACTTTTCCGTTCCTGCCTTAGATGAAGGTGTCAGAACGGTGCATCTATGGCACACCAAAGGTCCAGTACCACATGGAATCAACATGACTGCTTTGATCATCTCAATCCAATTAAACGATCCAAAATATAATCCACGTGCCCTGGCGTCTCGCTCCTCGCTATACACATTGAGATCTGCGTATGCTGAGGTGATAATCACATTGGTTAATGGTCTTCTAGACCCATTCCAGGGAGATGTGGCGTTGCCAATTCTGATGTTGGCCACCAGAATAGGTCTTCCCAACTATTTTGTGGAGTTTCGTCATGCAGCCACGCACGATGTTCTCCCTTCACTTGAAACACTACGATTCGTTGGAGAAAAGGCTCTTGTATGGTTGGAGGAGCATTTCTGGACCGACGAAAACCTACTACAAACGCCGCTGGTGACGATCGAAGCTTCTTTGAATATGCCGGCTCCCATAGTGTCTAAATCCAGATCCCTTTCGTTGATCAAGCTATACAAAGGTAACCAGAAGCGTGGCATAGATAATTCCTCAGCACTTGCCCAGCTCCAGGCAGTATCCCAGGACGAGCGACAATATAGGGTTTTGGGGAAGCTTCTTTTGAACTCCAAGGTTCTATTTTCAAACACCAGTGTCTTTTCCAAGCTCAAGAAGTTCTATCTTCCACTATTAAATGTGCTTCTGGATGCTTTCGTTCTACATTTATTAATGGGCGTGGTTTCCCGATGTTTCAAAGACCAGGAGCTCACATTCAGCAGATCAACTGTACATTCGTGGCTTGCTTACTTCGTGAACCGACTCCCAGACCTAACATATCCGATCAGTTCATTACACACATTTGAATCTCCACAGGAAGTCAAAGACTACTTGAGAAAGTACATTGGAATGCTTGATGAAGAGTCTGCCGTGTATTTACAGCATCTTCTCGATGGTAAAACCCTACGAACATTCAGCGCAGCACCGCTGTTGGAGGATATATTAAAGGGTGGTGGTTCTCCGGACGCAGAATCTAGACCAAGCTCTGCCCCGAGGCTGGATTTCGAATCGAACTCGGATCCACCGGCTCAAGAAGAGGAGAACATGAAGCGTCGGAAGCACAACGAACCATCTATTTTTGGCACATTCTCTGCTTGGCAGCCGGTACCCTTTGGAGTCTATCCAGACTCGTAGTGGTGCGTCTTGGTACTTTTCGCAGGATGTACGGGTGTGTTGGCTTATCTGATACGGGGTCCCACGTCTCACTGACGCCACAATCAGAGCAGATCATCGGTTTACAACTTCATACACTAACAAAATCCCATATAACAGCAAGGTTCCTCACAGCAAAGGTGTCTCATATAGCAAATTCGAACATCCCATTTTAATTCACATACGTCTCATGACGATTCTTATCCTATATATCCCGTGAAGTTCGATCCTACCCTCAAAGTAGCCCTATCCATGTATTCTAGTTGGATCCCCCAAAACATACAAAAGAGGCTTTTGCTTTACATACTACAGCAGCTCTCGCTCTTTTCTGAAGTCGATCTCCCAAATCTAGAAGAGGTGTCCCTTAATAACATCCACCTTCGCTCTGTGTCCATCGACCCCGAGAAGTTTGACAAGATCCCTGGCTTTAGACTTCGCCATGGGACTATCCGAGACTTTATTTTGACCGGTGGTGTTGTCGACGGTGTCAATGTCGATATTACTGGCGTTGATTTGGTGGTGGCTCCGAGTTTTGACAATATCAAGCAAGACTTGAAGGATGTGGAGAGCTCCTTGGCCCAAAGTACGGCAGAGTTATCCCAAGCTATCATTGAAGAGAGTGTTGTTGATGATGCTGATGATGTTAGTGCTGTTGGTAGTGGCAAGTCTGTGCCACAGGATGAATCCGCAGAAGCGATTCCAGAAACGCCCGCAAGCCAGGAATCTCCCCTCCCAGATGCACAGAGGAAGTCGTCTTTTTCAGGAGGAGTTATGACCAAGGCTCTTGATATGGCTTTGCTGCGTATTCGGGTGTCTGTGAATGAGGTTAAAATCAAGATTGTTGTCGACTCCATTGATCTTGAGTTCTCGATTGATAAGATCTCCTTCGAAAGCAAAAACGGTTTGAGGTCTTTGAATTTCCTTGGAGTTTCTGCAACCATACTAAAATCAAATGTCAATCCCGGGAATCGTGGTTTTGAAAATGCTGCTGGCTCCAGCAATAACTCTTCGGCAAGTTCTGACTCTGAACTAGCCTCAGATACTGGTAGTGATTCAGACGATGCTGAATTGATGGAGAGCAAGATGTTTTCAAAAGAAGAGGCCAGCTCAATTTATATGAGTGCCATCTCGCTGCATTCAGAGAAACCTACCGTCAGTGAGCCAACCAATCTACCCCTGAGTCGTGTGACGCTTTTCTTCATCGACAAGATCGATGCTAGACTCGAAAAATTGTTTCCTTTATCCGACTTGAGACTAGATGTTGGTACAATCAATATCGCCATTGTTCCTTTATTCCCTACACTTGCCGCAATATTCAATAGTCTATCACGGACGGTGAAGCTCAAAAACCATCAACTCAGGAAAGCCAATTTTGCTCAAAGATCATCGAAAAATATGGCTGAAACTACTGCTAATGAAATCGTCGATGACGGACACCCAGAAGGCACGCATCAAGTCTTCGATAACATTAAAATCAACTACATCAAGCTCGGGGTGACGTCCTCTTTGACACCTCAGGGCGATTTTGCATCCACCAAAGATGATCTAGAGCTTGTTTTTAGAAATTTCACAGTCAAGCAGAAAGGAAGTGATTTAATTTATGGTGGTGTGGAGTCATTTATGGCTCTCAAGTATTCTGATGGTATCGAGTCCAAGATATTTTGTTTTGATGAAACGGAATCGGGAGAATTGGTCACAGAAATAAAAACTCCTAGTCCTTCTAAAGCTGAGGTCAGATTTGAATACTCAACTAATAAGGCAAATGGTGAAAATCCTGGTCATTCAAATGACACTGAATTGACAATATTACTCCATAAGCCAGGAAAGTTTGAATCTGATGCAGCATCGTTAAAACACTTGGTCAACCTCTCAATGGCACTAAGTGCATTGAGTGAAGACTTTTCAACTCTAATGAGAGATTTAAGTTTAATGTCTAATCTTTCAAATGACACGAAGTCGACCATACAATGGAGTGGTAATTACGGGGAGTTTAATTCTATGCAAGAAAAAGAAAAGGGCAAGAGTCAAGTATTATTGCAAACAGCTTCTTTGGATATCATATTGTTGTTCCTGGAGAACACTGCATTGAAATTCACATTTTTTCCGATTTCCTTTGATAAAGTCAGGGATCACTTATATATTCACCGTGTGGTATCATCATACATCACACATGGAGAAGAAATCAAAGTGATGACAATTCCTCGAATAAGCTTGCGGCTTACACCCAAAGAATTCAAAGCCTACAAATTTAGTGCAACAAGAGAAGTACCTGAAAAAACAATTTTGACCGGAGCTTTGTCCATTGAAATAGGGGACATTGAAATTTCTATGGATCACAAAATCTTTGAGGCACTCATAGCTGATGCGAGGACTTTTGCTGCTGCTCTACAGCTGCGACACGAATGCGTCAACAGTTTTTACAGCTATTCAAGCAAGATTTCCCTTGATCACCATCAGAGAAATTTTGCAAAGTCACTGATTATGAATGCGGGTCGCTCTATGAGAGGTAATAGTGGACAAGTGAAATTTGGCGAGCGCAAAGTGCCTCAGGCAAAGTTAAAGATATCATTGAGTCTGGTTCACGTCAAGATTAGAGATGTCTTTAATGCATTTGGGGACGTTGACATAGAGCTCTTGGATTCCATGTTTTACCAACTCAACACTGGAATGATCGGACACGTGAGCACGGTCAGGATCAGCCGTATCTTAGATGAGCATAAGGAGCCCATAATATCAAGTTGTCTTGCTGAAGAATATCCTATGGTTCATTTCAGTATTTCTGAGAGCAGACCAGCTCCTGAGATCATCTTTCGGCGCTTTCAAATCGACTACTATACAAAATGGTTACAGAGTATTCAAGAATTCAGGCAAAGTCTTCAAAAATATGACTCTCTCAACAGTCTGGATCCAGACTCTCACCTTGGCCATGAAGACAGCGGGCCACAAAATGAATGCCACAAGTCACATCTTGAGGCACACAAGATTAAGAATGACGCTGGCAACTTCGAGGTCCACTGCACAAGTTATAACTTGGTGTTGAATATTTCGCCATTGAGATTGCCCAGCCACTTGAGCTGTGCTATTACCAAAGGAACCATTTACTTCACGATGAGTAAAGGAAATGCTCTGTTGAAACACACATTCCGGGAAGTGAACGTTTTGTTGATCGATGAGATGTCGAATTTTCGTACCTCAAGCACAAGCAAAAACCTGCGTTTTACCTCCCAATTGATATCTGGGGGTTATTCTCTGATTGGAACAATCAGTACATTACACCTCGGATTGAATATCATTCATTCTACCTCGGCCAAAAGCATTCCTGAGTCAGACGATGTTTCGACGCTTGATGTTAAGGTCAACGTTGATAGCGTGAGAACTTCTCTTTGTGCTGATTCGTGCCATACCTTATTACAGACCGTGAATGATCTCAAGGTGCCTTTGGTTTTCAGCGATGAAGATCGGTGTAAAATCAATATCGATCCTGGCTTTCATTGGCCTGAAAACATACTCGAAGAACTACAAGCATTGGGTAACGATCAAAATGTTAGAACAGAAAACTCTGTGCCATCTAAAGATGAACCAAATGCCAAATCCCATGAGACTGCTACGAATGCCACACCATTGAGTTTTGTTGATGAGTATTGTGATTTCGCAAATGCACAAACCGTATCATCGGTGAATATCAAAACAGATTCGGAGGCAGCGTCGGACGAAGATAAGGAACCAAGTCCACCATCTATTGAGTTTGCTGAGAGTCATTTTTATCAGAAAGAACCAGAGCTTCAAGTTTCTCCTCTATCCTTGATTTTCAAACTCAACATATCAAAAATTGAGATGTATTTGCATGATGGCTATGACTGGAAATCCACCAGAGTATCCTTAGCCGACTCCATTAAATCATTGAAGAATCGTGCCAAAGAACTCAAGGATAAGAATCGTGATAAAGAAGCAAACAAAGAGGCCAGTCGCCCAACAGATTCTGTATCTGAGACAGGCACTCCGGATCAGAATCCAAATTTGAATGTTGATGAGAGTGTTCATTCAGAGGTTTCAGATACGTTGTTCAAGTCGATCCACATTTCTGCCGATGTGAATTCTGACGAGACCAACTTGGTTGAGTTGATAAACTGCCAACTACAGGGAGATGCGGCAAAAGAAGTACACACTAATGTTGATGTGAAAGGGCGGATAAAAGATCTCAAATTGAAGAGGTCCCAAATGCACAAGGTCAAAGTGGAGGTGAAGAACTTAAGTGCAGATTTCACCAATTACACCAACCGTGACCCAAGATTCAACCCAACACCACAAGATCTCACGGTTGAACTTTTGAACAAAATCAAATTGACCATCTACAACTTGACCATCTTTGATAATGTGGCTACGTCATCTTGGAACAAATTCCTCACATATATGAGCATCCTTGGAGACCGTGAATTAGGAACGGAGATGATCAATCTTGTCATGACCAACGTGCGTCCAGATGCCAGGCTAGCGTTCGCCGAGGTCTTGATCAAGCTTAAGGTTCTTCCGCTACGGCTCTATGTTGACCAGGATACCTTATCCTTTTTGACTCGGTTTTTTGAGTTCAAAGATACAAGATTTGCGCAGCCTGTTGAGGATCCTGTGTACATCCAAAAATTGGAGATAGATGCTTTGAGAATGAAGTTTGACTACAAGCCCAAGAAGATTGATTTTAATGGTATAAGAGCTGGCAATAACGCGGAGTTGGCGAATTTCTTTGCATTGGATGGTTCGGATCTATCGCTCAAGAGAGCTGTTGTTTACGGAGTCCATGGCTTTTCCAAGGTGGGAGAAGCACTTGGGCAGATCTATGCACCATACATTCGCAAGAGTCAAGTTCTTGGCCTTTTATCGGGGCTTCCGCCGGTGAAGACTATTTTCAACTTCAAAAACGGGGTGAAGGATCTAGTGGCCATTCCTCTAGAAGAGTATAAAAGAGACAGGCGGCTTCTTTATGGGCTACAAAAGGGAACGAAATCATTTGCCAAAATTACCACCAGTGAACTTCTACGGATAGGTGTTAAAATAGCCTCTGGGACTCAAGTCTTCTTGGAGAACCTGGAGGAGTACTTCGGTGGTGAGGGTACTACGGCGCGCACGCAAGTTCATCCAAGAAGACGTGAGAAAAAGACAGCGTCAAGCAGTCCGAAGAGGAATGGAAAGAAGAACTTGCTTGAAACGTCGCAAATACTCAAGAACTCAGTTTTTGGGGACGGTGACCTGAAGCTGAAGCCCAGGCGCTACTTACAAGCATCAATCGACGAGGAAGATAATAGCGAACAGGATGAGTTTAATGTGGCTACGTTGGGAAGCGGGTTGAGCGATCTACAGTCGTCCGTCTTGTTGCTTGAAGACTCAGACGACATGCAAGTTCTTAGCGACGATAGCTTTGATGATGAAGGAAACCATGGAGAGGAAAACCAAAGAAAAGTGACAAGCTTGTACTCCAACCAACCAGTGAATCCAGGAGAAGGACTCAGGTCTGCATATGCCTCTTTGGGCAAGAATCTCTCCAAGACAAAGCGAATGCTCGTGGACTTGAAAGATGAGTTGCGGGATGCGGACAGCTACCAAGAGCAGCTCACTAGCATAGCCAAGTCATCACCTGTGATCATCATCAGGCCAATGATAGGCACTACGGAGGCAGTTATGAAAACGCTCATGGGAGTGAGTAATGGCATCGACTCCCGGCTCTTGGTCGAGAACCAGGACAAGTACCGGCTGGATGAGCTGCTGCATGATACTTGAGGCATAGCTTAAAAAATACAGTTCTTAGTGGTTTCGGTTATGCATGCGGGGTATGTGCAAGTGGATCTATTTTTTTTTTTAGTGAGAGCAGCGAAGGAGATGTACCTTTTATAATGAAAACAACGGTGAGCCATTCACCTTTTATAATGAAATCTACCGACTGATTCGTCTTCCGTGGTGAAAATAGCAGAGAGAGTCCATGCAATGCACTATTAGCGCGAAGCATCAAACGGCAATTGCAGAGAATTTCTCGATGCTCCAGACGAAGAGCATACAGACTGTACATAGAGCAAGATCATTAGCCAGAAAAAAGCACCAGTCCTGAGTAAGAGAGGGGAAATCTCAAATAAAAGTGGGGATATTGTAACTAACAATGGGGAAATTCCTAAAATCAGGGGATGAAACCGAAAAAGAGGGGATGAACGCATTGTAGTTTGTCAGACTGTAACATGAATAGAATGGAGACAACTGGGTAAATATAGGAATGCGAAATGCCTCTTTTGATGCGCGGCAATGAGACTTGAGATAAGCGATTTTTTCACGCCAAGTCCATCGCCAGTACTGAGACTGGCTACGCGCATTTCCCGTTCCATCGCAACGATAACTCGCGGTGCATCGACGCACGTCATCATAGGTTGTTTCTTTTTTTTT
>VATE01000148.1:12330-23785 GCA_008065195.1 Metschnikowia amazonensis
ACGGATTTCGAAAGCATGGCCTGAACTTCTTGTGCACATTCATGTGTACATGCAGGCAATCAGAATTGAGCGGTATGGGACATATTGGGTAAATCCAATGGCGGCCCGAAAAGGTATAACCTTTATTTCGTTTAATATCAAACAACATACAGCGTGGGTGATTCCACAGCTGGTTGAGATTGCCACTCTCACGCTTTCCGTAATCAATAAACAATCGAACTCCTTATCTTTAATTGTAGAATCTTCACCTATTTTTGGAAGTAGGCTGTGGTTTGCCACGCCATCAACATAGTACTAACTTTTAGACGTCAAAGGAATCACATATGTCATCAACTATGACATGCCCGGTAACATCGAGGACTATGTTCATCGTATTGGAAGAACCGGAAGAGCAGGCACTACAGGAACGGCCGTGTCTTTCTTCACCGACAAGAACTCCAAGTTGGGCGGTGACTTGTGTAAGATCATGAGAGAAGCCAAGCAAGAGATTCCTCCTGAGTTGCAGAGATTTGACAGGAAATCTTTTGGTTCTCACATCAGATACGGCGGAGGCCGTGGTAGAGGAGGCCGTGGTAGAGGTGGATACGGAGGCCGTGGAGGCTACCGTTCGTCGGGTTCCAACAACCAGCCAATGGGTAACCGTCGTTTCTAGGCCATAAGCCAGTGTATTAATAGATTGACTGAAGATTATAGATTTGATGTTAGTAGTACAGTATTTTTCAAAAATATTCAAACCAGTGCGACAAAATTATTCATACCAGAAATTATTCATACCAGAAATTGTTCATAGCAAATGGAAAATGTTTCACCACCTTTTAATAGAATTCAGTAATCAGAAAAATTATATTTGACGATTGCTCTTATACACCACTCCTAGAGTCCAATTAACGGCTAAACGGACAAAACTAAAGTAGTTTTCATGTTATGTTGTATATTAAAACTTGTAATTGGTATGAATAATTTTGTAATATTGGTATGAATGATTTTGTAATATTGGTATGAATAATTTTGAAAAATACTGTATCGACGATCCGTACGTAATATTGACGATCCGTTCTGTTCCAATAACTGTTCCTCTTCTTTATTCCGTTTCTGACTCTTACCTTACTTGCCTTCTTAATAATATGGTTGTTTCAATATTCACCACTATTGACTGCCTCTGAATTCATTGTCCATGATGCCAGTATCCTCGTCGTCTAGTCTTGTCGAATCCATTCGTAGAATTCAAATATCAGACCTTAAAAGTCACGTAGATTCTAATTGGCTTCGTCTGGGCTCATGGGGGCTAATTTGTGGGTTTCTAGTGGAGTGCGGATGGCCCTTTTATAGACAAATTTTGAGGCAATTTTGCAGTGGCTGCAAATCGGCCCCGCGCACCCCTTCGCTGGGAAATATAAATACGGGCCTTCCCCAGCCTCAAAAAGTGGTATACTCTTTTTCAAAATGAACCTTGCCGTTGAATATCTTTTGGACACATGGGAATGGGATCTTACCTATGGAATCTTTAAACAATGTTCTGGAGCTGGGAAATACTTAAGATAAACATCTAACTATGAGGTCTGGTGTATATGCTATTTAAGGCTAGTGTGATTTTTGATTAGAATCAGTGATTGGGAATTAATCTTAGAGATGGAGTTCAGAATTTTTGCACGTGAAAAAGCGGCGAGCCAGCACTTTTCTGTTTTCGGTCAAACCTAATTGAATTCCGCTATAACGTTCAACTAGAACATTTGGAAAATCAAAAGTCGCATATCCGGAGTATTATGTTCCTATTTCGGTAATAGCGTAATCATGAGTGAAAAACTCGACTGGATCATTAGTAGAGTTTCCATAAAAACTGAATCCTGAAAAGAAAATGGCTCATCCCCGGGCTCCAAACCTTTTACTCCTCATACGTAGAAAACATATGGAGTCCTCAAATTATCTTTTAACATATACAGGTCTTCTCGCGGGTCTTAGTTGCTCTGTCATAATCCATGAAGTAGATATCCACCAGACACTTGCTGGAGTCCTTAGTGGCCAGAATGATGTGGGTATTTTTCTAACATGAGTAGGGAAAGTCCTTAAAGATGGTGTCATCCTTATAGTTAGTGTCATCCTTAAAGATGGTGTCAGTCATTAAGCAGTGTCATCCTTAAAGATGTGTCAGTCATTAAACAGTGTCATCCTTAAAGATGGTGTCAGTCATTAAACAGTGTCATCCTTAAAGATGGTGTCAGTCATTAAACAGTGTCATCCTTAAAGATGTGTCAGTCATTAAACAGTGTCAATCCTAGAGTCAATTCATAAAGCTAGTGTCAATCCTTAAAGATGTGTCAGTCATTAAAGTTGGAGTCAATTAATAAGCTAGTGTCAATCCTTGAAGCTGAAGTCAGTCCCTAAAGTTGGAGTCAACCTTAAAGTTGGAGTCCTTGAGTCAATCTTAAAGTTGGAGTCCTTGAGTCAACCTTAAAGTTGGAGTCATCCTTGAGTCAACTCACAAAGCTAGTGTCATTCCTTAGAGGTGGTGTCAACCCCAAAGTTGAAGTCAATCCTTAAAGCTAAAGTCAATCTTTAAGGATAGAGGTCATCTTGGAGTCAATAATAAAGCTAGTGTTCATCTTTAAAGCTAGCATTAGTCATCGAAGTTGGTGTCAGTCCTTGAAGTTGGTGTCATCCTTGAAGTTGGTGTCATCCTTAAAGATGGTGTCATCCTTAAGTCATCCTTAAAGTTGGTGACATCCTTAAAGTTGGAGTCAGCATTGAAGCTAGAGTCAGTCCTTGAAGTTGGAGTCAGTCATTAAAGCAGTGTCAATCCTTGGAGCTGAAGTCAATCCCTAAAGTTGAAGTCATCCTTGAGTCAACCTAAAGTTGTAGTCCTTGACTCAACTTAAAGTTGGAGTCATTCCTTGAAGATGGAGTCAGTCCTTAAAGCATCTTGGAGTAATTTCATAAGTGTCAATCGTTAAAGTTGGCGTCCTTCAGTCAACCTTGAAGTTGGAGTCCTTGAGTCAGTTCACAAAGCTAGTATCATTCCTTAAAACTAGTGTCAATCCTTAGAGATGGAGTCATCCTTAAAGATGGAGCTCATCCTGGAGTCAATTAATAAAGCTAGTGTCAGTCATTGAAGTTTGAGTCAGTCATTGAAGCTAATGTCAGTCCCTAAAGTTGGAGTCAATCTTAAAGTTGAAGTCAGTGATTAAGCTGGAGTCATCTTAAAGTCAACCTTTAAGTTGGAGTCAGTCATCAAAGCCAGAGTCAGTCCTTAAAGTTGGTGTCAACCTTAAAGTTGGTGTCCTTGAGTCAGTTCACAAAGCTAGTGTCATTCCTTAAAGTTGGTGTCAATCTTAAAGTTGGAGCTCATCCTGGAGTCAATTAATAAAGCTAGTGTCAGTCATTGAAGTTTGAGTCAGTCATTGAAGCTAGTGTCAGTCCGTAAATTTGGAGTCAATCTTAAAGTTGAAGTCACTGATTAAGCCGGAGTCATCTTAAATTCAACCTTAAAGTTGGAGTCAGTCATCAAAGCTAGAGTCAGTCCTTAAATTTATCCTTAAGCTGAAGTCATTTCTTAAGGTCGGGGTCAATCCTTAAGCTAGTGACAATCCTTAAGCTAGTGACAATCCTTAAGCTAGTGTCAATTCTTAAGCTAGTGACAATCCTGAAGCTAGTGTCAATCCTTAAGCTAGTGTCAATCCGCCTAGTGTCCATCCTTGAAGCTGAATTCAGTCCTTAAAGCTAGAGCCAATCTTGGGTCAATTAATAAAGCTGGTGTCTATTCGGAGTTACTTCGCAAAGCTAGCTTACCTTAGGTTAATCTTTAAGCTAGCTTACCTTAGGTTAATCTTTAAGCTAGCTTACCTTAGGTTAATCTTTAAGCTAGCTTACCTTAGTTAATCTTTAAGCTAGGTTATTCTTAGCTAGTTAATCCTACAACTTACTTTAATATCGTACTGGTAATTGCATCTACGCTGCCTAATACTCGAGTAAGACCGTAGACGTTTGGTACAGATGACTAGGACTGACTGATATTCTTTTAGAGTTTCGGATGACAGCTAGTGAACCTGATATATTACACTTGATAGTACACTCGGTATCTACTGCACTATGAGATAAATCCTTACTAGCTTATCCTTACTAGCTTTACTAGCTTATCCTTACTAGCTTTACTAGCTTATCCTTACTAGCTTATCCTTACTAGCTTTACTTGCTTATCCTTACTAGCTTTACTAGCTTATCCTTAACTATAGCAGTCTGAATACTATGCATACCTGGTGTCAGAATTATGGTCAATACTAAAGCATTGAATTGTGCTAAAAATAATATATCCAATAAGAATAAATTCGAATATAATTGCTATGATTTAATGGTGACCATCTAAGAAATTCGAAGTTCATTGCTGTGAAGAGCAAAAGCAATTTTAGACGCCATGAGCCACAAAAGAAACGTTTGAAAGCTTGAAATACGAAATCTTACATGGTGTGAAATTTAATTATGCTGTGAAATTAAATACGTTATATGAAATTGGAATTTTGAATGAAATTGGAATTCCAAAGCTAGTTGGGATTAACGCAGATAATATTGACTATATAAGTCAATGAGATTTTCTTAGTCATTTGATTTTCTTGGTTATTTTAATTCTTGCTATACATTTCTTGATAGTCAATCTTCTTGATTTTCTTGGTCATTTTGATTTTCTTGGATCCTGTTTCATCTAGTCCAGTCTCTCGGAAATGTCTTAATGTTGTATATTAGAATGGATATATGACTTGATATCACTGATGACTCCATCAGACTTTGTTAATGTTCTCTTGGTCTACCGGTGTTACAGTGAAGTTGATTGAGAATTGAAGGCATGCAAGATCAGCAGTTCATGGAACGTTACATGAGGAATGTTTGATCAGCAGATAGCACATGAGGAATGTTTGATCAGCAGATAGCACATGAGGTTTGTTCATGGATCGTTCATGGAAACGTTTCTTCGCTGTTCATGGAAACGTTACATGACGAGCGGAGGTTTAATGGTTCGGAAATGCTACAGGTCCCGGGCGAGCCTGCAGAAGAGTATGGAGGACTCAACAGAAAAGGCGGATCGAAGTTATCGCATGGCTTGCACAGGGGAAGCTGCTCAAAGAAATCTATGCTCATGGGGGTCTCCGGGAGCTGTGACTTGGGGTGTATATGGGCCAGGGCATTGTTGGGCTTCAGGGAGCTTCTGCAGCGTTTTGAACGTTTGTTCCGGGGCCTGAACTCACCTTTATGCTTGGAGCAGCGGCCCAAATTGCACTCTTTAAGAACATCCTTGGTGTTGAAGACAGTTTCCAAGGCTCTAGGGGTCAAGCAGTTATTTTCCTTAAGCATGTGGAGTTTTTCGTTAACTTTATGGAAAAAAAGGTCATGGTTTTTATTCACTCTGGACAGAGGCCGCCGGAGAATTGTCATGGGGGTAGAATTTTGATCATTTTTGGCGTGCAAATTTAAACTTTCTTCTAAGCTTTCACTCAAGGCACCATCCAAGTGATTTTGAGGGAATTGTTTTGAGTGCGAGATTTTTGAATCCAGGTCTTTTGAAGAGATTAAAAGGTCTTTTGAAAAGTCTATCAAGTCTTTTGAATCCAGACCTTTTAAAGTGTCTATTGACTTCAAATCTTTTGACTCCAGACCCTTTAAAGTGTCTATCGAGCTTAAGTCTATTCTTACGCTCTCCTTTTCAAAGTTATTGGTACTTGTATCAAAGTTTTTGGTACTTGTATCAAAGTTACTGGCACTTGTATCAAAGTTATTGGCACTTGTATCAAAGTTATTGGCACTTGTATCAATGTCTATACTTCCACTCTCAGTTTTGGAACCCTTGGTCTCGAAAACAGTGTCCAACATACCATATTCTTGATGGCTTTCTGGAGAATTCTTGGGCACTTCTGGGAGGTCCTGGAGAAGACAAGAAAGCCAGTCACCTTGAGATGTGACTTCTGGGAAAGGTTCGGCCAGCTGAGTGGGACTAACCATGGCTAGTTCCGGCTCAAAGTCATCATATTGATTGGCCGGGCTTATGGGGTTGGAATCGGCAATGAAGTCTTTGAGCCAGTCGTCGCTGAGAGGAGCCCATTCAGTCATATTATGTGAATCGTATAAGCTGAGATTTGATATGGGGGAGTGGAGATTTGATATGGGGGAGTGGAGACTGGATATGGTGGGAGTGGATGGTCGAGAATGGAGATATTCGAGAATGGATATGAAGACTGATACACTGATGGTCAAGAAAATGGCAAGTTCAAAAATTTAAAGTTGTGGAAAGTAGTGTAAAAAGTGTTTGGAAACCCCTTGAATTATATTAATAATTGAATTGCGATTGCTTCCACCGCACGCCGGCCAGAGCTCAATGGCGCCATTGAGATCTAAATTATCTTAAAATCGGGTCAGGTCTGCGTGAGCCGCACGCCGTATTCGGCATGCGAGTCAGTGCTAAGGCCACGGAATCATGACGAGACGATTTTCCTCGCGCCCCCCCCTGACCCCTTCCATACGTGGTATTCACACATGAATCGCTATTGGTTAGTTTCTACTTGGCCGGTTCGTCGGCTCCTTACTTACTAACGCCTAAAGGCTCCTTCATGGCACCCCATTGGTTGATGGTATCGAGTGCTGACATCAATTTAGCTGCGGGCATCTGCGGAAGGTTCAAATATCCGTACGTCGGAAAAACCTCATGCACGTCTTAGGCTGTGCATGCGCGCCAAAGACAAAAAGATCGAATGACTGCCGCGACCGGACAAGCTACGCGAGCATCACGCCACTCGCACCTGCGAGAACACCTGCGAGAATACCTGCGGGAATACCTGTGAGAATACCTGCGAGGACACCTGCGCACTCGGTTGCAAAACAATAATGGCTACACGGAACGCAGCCGCCACTTTAAATCGCTCGGAGGTTAACTACCGGTTCCAGCCAGGGGAGCCAAGACCAAATGAAGTTAAAAAAGACAAGAAAATGAATGATAAAATGAGAAAGAAAATGAATGATATGATTGGGCTAAAAAATAATGAATGATAAAATTGGATGATAATATTGGATTGAAGTATTATTGGATTGAAATAGGATTGAAATATTATTGGACTAAATGAACTGAATAATTATTGACTGAATAATTATTGACTGAAAATGAATGAAATATTCTGAAAATCTTTGAAATATATTTGGATATATCTTTGAATTTTTGACTGAAATTACTCTGAATGGTTCAAACTTTGGTAAATTGCTTACGTTTCCGAGCGGAATGCGTCTTTTAAGTTGTTGCTTTCAGCTCATGCAAATTGCCTAGTGACTTGGACCAAAAATACTTTTTAAAAGGGTTACATTTCTTGATCTTTTCAATATTCATAAGTCAAGGTCATTATTGTTGTTTGCTGTTTATTTCACTATATTCATGAACTGCTCGTATTATGATTGCTGTTATTTTGACTGTACAGTATTTTTAACTATCAAAGCGCGCAAAATGTCAACTGCAAATGATTCAAATTAAAAAATAATTCAAAGTTCAAATTCACACATTCTTCAAACCAGTAAATATCATTCAAATATCTTTTTTTTTTGTTACCCTAGAGCCCAAATTACTAAAGGATTCCAGAAATTTAGAATATTTTATTTATGAAGTTGATGATAAAATTATGCCTTTAGTTTGAAGATTGTATGGGAACGGAACTTTGAAGTTTGAATTATTTTTTCTTGCTTCAAAACATTTTCGCGCTGCTTGAATACTTTGAAAATCTGTACATCCAAATCTGAAGCTACACCCGTACATCTACACTACTTAGAACAGATCCATACACCCGTACATCTACACTACTTAGAACAGATCCATACACCCGTACATTTTAATACTATACTAGTTAGGACAGATCCATACACCCGTACATTTTAATACTACAGTAAAGTATTCAAGCCACACACCCGTACATTCTAACCCTACAGTAAAGATTCAAACCGCACACCCGTACATTCTAACACTAAAATATTCAAACCAGCGCGCAAAATTATTCAAACCATAATTCAAATTTCGTACCATTTCGCACAATCTTTCAAACCAATTGGCATTTCACACCAACTTTTAATAGAATTAATAATCAGAAATTTTTTATCTGGGCGATTGCTTTTATAGTACAAAATTAATAACCAAATAAAAGTTTTATTATACAGCATAACATAACTACTTTAGTTTTGTCCGTTTGGCCGTTGATTCCAACAATAGAATCAGCAAGATATAAATATCTGATTACTGAAAACTATTAAAAGTTGGTGTAAAATATACCACTATTTTTGGAGTCTTCGGTCGGGGGACAAAACTAAAGTAGTTTCATATCATGGTGTATATTAAAAGTTGTATTTGTTTTGAATATTTGAAATTTTGGTTTGAATAATTTTGAAAAACACTTTACCAATGCGACAAAATTATTCAAACCAATATTTAAATTACCACTTCTCACAATCTTTCAAATCAAATGTCACAATGGTTCACACCACTATATTAATATTCTGAAATCTTGATCTGGAAAATTGCCTCTATTTACTAATTAGGAAGTCTACTAATCAAGGGCCAAAATGGACAAAACTAAATTAGTTTCCATGCTACCAGTACAGTATTTTTCAAAATTATTCAAACCAGTGCGACAAAATTATTCATACTAATATTTCAAAATTATTCATACCAGTGCGACAAAATTATTCATACCAAATGGAATATGTTTCCTACCAACTTTTAATAGAATTCAGTAATCAGAAAATAAATATTTGGACGATTGCTCTTATGTACCATTCCTAGAGTTTTCCAATTAATGGCTAAATGGACAAAATTTAAGTAGTTTCCATGTTATGCTGTATATTAAAACTTGTACTTGGTATGAATAATTTTGTAATATTGGTATGAATAATTTTGTCGCACTAGTATGAATTATTTTGCCTCACTGGTATGAAGAATTTTGAAAAATACTGTATATCAATTTGTATTTGGTCTGAATGAAGTGCGAAGTGGTACGAAACTGAAATATTGGTGTGAATATGGCGCACTGGTTGAAATAATTTTGAAAACTGTACCACCCACTATTTCTACTACAATCCACTATTTTTTTCCACTATTCTTTTCCACTATTTTTTTCCACTATTCTTTTCCACTATTCTTTTCCACTATTCTTTTCCTCTATTTTTTTCCACTATTTCTTCAACTACTGCTTACTATACTCAGCTACCGCTTCTCGATCACGGGATGTACGGATTTCACCCATGGCAGTGTGATCTACCTGGTAAATACTTTAACCAGTAAAAGGGCTTATTTACTAGTAATTCAGGTTCATCTAAATTTACTAGTCCATTAATTGACTAGTTGTCAGTTTAAACAGAGAGAATTAGGCTTATTGTACCCAGTTTAGCTCTGTTAAGGAGAAAATGTCTCTATGAAGGAAATGAATCAGATTCTGAGGATACTGAGTAGTTCTTAATTATTCTACAGTACCAAAAGTACATGGAGGTATTCTACTGTATAGTACAGTCTTTTTCAAATTATTCATACCAATATTTCAAAATTATTCAAACCAAATACAAATTTTAATATACAGCATAACATGGAAACTGACCCTTAAATATAAATATGAGGCAATCTTCAGATTTTAGAGTCCAGAATTTTAATTCTATAAAAAGTTGGTATGAAATATGCCATTTGGTATGAATAATTTTGAAATATTGGTATGAATAATTTGAAAAAGACTGTATGAATAATTTAAAAAAGACTGTATGAATAATTTGAAAAAGACACCCGTACATTTCTGTACTATACTAGTCAGAACAGATCCATACACCCGTACATTTCTGTACTATACTAGTCAGAACAGATCCATACACCCGTACATTTCTGTACTATACTAGTCAGAACAGATCCATACACCCGTACATTTCTGTACTATACTAGTTACAGTCTTTTTCAAAATTATTCATACCAATATTTCAACTAGTGCGGCAAAATTATTCATACCAAATGGAATAATGTTTCAGACCAACTTTTGATAGTTTTCGGTAATCAGATATTTTATATCTTGCTGATTGCTATTACATGCTATTCTTCGAGTCTTCCAATCAACGGCCAAACGGACAAAACTAAAGTAGTCATGTTATGCTGTGTATTAAAACTTTTATTTGGTTTGAGTAATTTTGTCGCACTGGTATAATTAATTTTGTCGCATTGGTATGAATAATTTTGAAAAATACTGTAGAACATATCCATACATCCGTACATCCAAATTATACAGTGTTTTCAAAACTATCAAACTAATTGTTCAAATTTTCGACCACTTCACAGTCTTCAACCTAATTTTCAAATTTTCGACCACTTCACAGTCTTCAAGTTGTATGTGGAACACTTCATTTTGTCACTTTCATCGTTGATTGGAAGACTCCAAATGTAGTAAACATGATTCAATCCTCCAGATTGCGATTTAAAATATTGAATTTTATTATAAACCATTATGCCATTTGGTTTGAAAGATTGTGCGGAGTGGCACGAAATTTGAATAGTGTTTTTCGAAATTATCCATACCACTACTTCAAAATATTCAAACCACTACTTCAAAATATTCAAACCACTACTTCAAAATATTCAAACCACTACTTCAAAATATTCAAGCCAATGTTCAAAATTATTCTAATCAATACAAGTTTAAATATACAGCATAACATGAAAACTACTTTAGTCTTGTCGGTTTTGACTGTTGATTGGAAGACTCAAGAAAAAGTATATAAGAGCGATCGTCCATGTATAAAATATCTGATTACTAACATCTATTGAAAGTTGGTGTGAACCATTATGCCATTTGGTTTGAAAGATTGTGCGAAGTGGCACGAAATTTGAATACAGTATTTTTCAAAATTATTCACCGCGACAAACTTATTCAAACCAAATACAAGTTTTAATACAGTCTTTTCAATATTATTCATACCAATGCAACAAAATTTTTCATACCAGTGCGACAAAATTATTCATACCATATTACAAAAATATTCATACCAATACAGTATTTTTCAAAATTATTCATACCAGTGCGACAAAATTATTCATACCAATATTTCAAAATTATTCAAACCAAATACAAGTTTTGATATACAGCATAACATGGAAACTGGTTTAGTTTTGCCCGTTTCGAACGTTTATATGAATACTTGAGGTGGTGTATATAAGCAATCGTTCAAATATAAAATATCTGATTACTGAATTCTATTAAAAGTTGGTGTGAAGCATTTTCCATTTGGTTTGAAAAATTTTGTCGCACTAGTTTGAATAATTTTAAAATATTGGTATGAATAATTTTGCGCGCTGGTAAGAATATTCTTGAAAAACTCTGTATTACAAAATTATTCATACCAATATTACAAAATTATTCATACCAAGTACAAGTTTTATTATACAGCATAACATGGAAACTATTTTAGTTTTGTCCGT
>VATE01000275.1:0-17313 GCA_008065195.1 Metschnikowia amazonensis
CTAGTATCTACTCTAGTATCTACTCTAGTATCTACTCTAGTATCTACTCTAGTATCTACTCTAGTATCTACTCTAGTATCTACTCTAGTATCTACTCTCAATCTACTCTCAATCTACTCTAAATCTACTTTAAATCTACTCTAGTATCTACTCTAAATCTACTCTACTATCTACTCTAAATCTACTCTACTATCTACTCTACTATCTACTCTACTATCTACTCTACTATCTACTCTAAATCTACTATCTACTATCTAGTGGTCTGGTAATTTTTAGTCGCAGATTTACGTCTCAAATGATTGACGATTCCACGCTTGAAGACTACTCGCACTATCAGTTGAAACATCTTGTCCAGTCTTTCAGTGCTCGTCTAAAACTCGTGCTCTTTTTATAAAATAAGTCTAGAAGCATCAGAACTAAAGAAATCTATTTATGGTTGCTCCCAAATAATTTGTGTAGTTGAACATTAAAAGTAAATGTGTTTGACCTTTGATTCAACTGATCTTTGGGTAGATGGATAGCAAAATGGACATCCCAGATATGTTGAAGTTCAGTTTCAAGATGTAATAATTAATAGTCGTATAGGTGATGTGAAGAAAGGAGACCTTCTTAAGTTTGACTCAGAAGATCTCCCAATCTCTACACCGGGAATACAGTGATTTTCAAAATTATTAAACAGTGCGACAAATTATTCAAACCAAAAAACAGAATAGTTTAATAAAGTTCGCACCCATTCGCAGTTTCAAACCAATGGCACATGTCAATTTTTATCAGAAATTTATCAGAATTGAATTCAGCTATTTAATCTTGAGAATTGCCTCATGTATTACATTTAGATTCAAGGGTTAGATTGAATGACTAGTTTGTTTTCCTATATACAACACTTGTATTTTTGAAAGAATTCAAGGGCTACGAAACTGGTAATTTATCGCACTGTTAATAATCTTGAAATCTTGAATTAATATTATATCGCACTGTTTAATTTTATCGCACTGTTTACAGTCTTTTTCAAAATTATTCATACCAATATTTCAAAATTATTCAAACCAGTCCGACAAAATATTCATACCAATATTTCAAAAATATTCAAACCAAATAAATCTTTCATATACAGCAAAACATGGAAACTACTTTAGTTTTGTCCGTTTCACCCTTAATTGGAAGATTCCAAGAAAAATATATAGAAGCAATTCTCTAGATAAAATTTCTGATTACTGAAAACTATTAAAAGTAGGTGTGAAACATTATGCCATTTGGTATGAATAATTTTGTCGCACTGGTATGAATAATTTCGAAAAAGACTGTAATCTTGAAATCTTGGTTTAATATTATTTCGCACTGGTTAATTTTATTGCACTGTATTCAAAAGTGACCACTCGCACAAATTTTTAACCTAAATGTGTTGCGCGTTGGAACTCACAGTCTGGTACAGAGGGACTGATACATGATTGGACTTCAATAATTCTAACAAGTGTGGAACTTGTGTAATGGCATTTATTATCTTGTATGTAGTTTTCTATCTTTTAGAGCTGCCCTTTCAGTCACTCCTGTTCCTCTTCCTTATATATTATTTTACCTCGTCGTGTACTCCTGTGTCTAAGCTTCACCTCCTCCACCACCGTGTCCTTTTCTTTGTTATCCTGCCCATCCTTATTTCTTCTTATTGTCCTCAACTGTTTCTGTAGAGCTTTCCTCTCCCAGTACAGGTCTTGATACTATACAGACCTAGACGAGACATCTCGATTTGGTCTATATTGTTCAACTCTTATTTCATCTGTATGCAGTTAGGTGAACATGCAGTACCCGCAAGTGCACTGATTTCTCATGTTCCAACAAAATGGCGTAGTGTTTCACACCAACTCATTAAAATTCAATATTCAGAAATTAAAATCTGGAAGATTTCTATATGTACTACATTTGGGATTCTTCCAAAATGGTCAAAACGGATGGTTTAACATACAACACCTTGTATTGTTTGTATAATTTTGTTGATGTGGTTGATAGTTTTCTGACTGGTTGAGTTTTCTGACTGGTTGAGTTTTCTGACTGGTTGAGTTTTCTGACTGGTTGAGTTTTCTGCGCTGTTGACCACTTTCAAAGTAGTCATCCATTGGCTGGCAATACCTTAATCTATATAAGATGAAACGTATAAGCTACGGATTGGGAGTATATAGATCGGCCACCTTGCAGCTGTATGCATAGTCCCAAGTGGTAGTCTATAGCCACTTTGGGCACATTGCATGGGAGAGGAAGTTTCTGGCTCAACTGGTTTTCTGCCAATATTGAGAAGCCAGTACTCATCAGTTTGAAAATACCACTACAACAATTTTCTAGTCAACTAATCATGCACTTGAAAATACCACAACAATTTCCTAGTCAACTAATCATGCACCTGAAAATACCACAGCACTTTCCTAGTCAACTAATCATGCACTTGAAAATACCACAGCACTTTCCTAGTCAACTAATCATGCACTTGAAAATACCACAACACTTTCCTAGTCAACTAATCATGCACTGTTTCTTATTTTACCGCTTTGTCTGAGCGGCAGTGACAGTGTGTGTGAACTCCATTGTAACGACCTAATCGGGTAAGAGTCTCAAACAGGTCTCAAACTGTTGCACCCACTTTCGCACCCAAATCTCGAAAATCTCGCAAATCTCGCAAATCTCGCGCAAATCTTGCACAAATCTTGCACCTTGAAATTCACTGCAGTGCATGGAGAAAAGATATATAAAGGGTGTTTCCAGACGGTTTCAAGTCTCCATCAATTATCAATCATCATGGCTGCTCCTCAACAATCCTCTAAGAAATCTTCTTCCGCTGCCCCAAAGGACAATTTCTGGACTCTCAAGACAAGATACGGTTGGTCTCCAGCATGTGTTATTGCTTAAACCATTTTCTCATGACCAGTGTGTAATGAGGATGGAAATGCAAATTTATATTCAAGTGCAAGTACATATCTTCAATAAAAACATACTGAAAATGTGTAGATAAGTATGAAGCGTGTGATATCAAGTCAATTCTGTTTGATTCTTGAGTACCAGTTGAACAGTCTTTGTAAGCCATATACTTGAAGTATAGGGCCAGATCTTTGTAATGGATCATCAACTCTATGGGAAATGTCGAACCTGATTTGGCTTGTATGTCAAGTCCTAAATTCCCACTAGGTTCATCAACCAAGACAACTTAGAATGATCTGGCCATACCAAAAATCCTCAACTGATATTTCACAGGTATCTTACCTTACTGCAATGCGGAGATCATCAATGTTACAGTATTTTTCAAAATTCTTCATACCAGTGCGACAAAATATTCATACCAATGGGACAAAAATATTCATACCAATATTACAAAAAATTCATACCAAGTACAAGTTTTAAAACAGCATAACATGGAAACTTTAGTTTTATCCGTTTCAACTGTTAATTAGAAGACTCCAAGAATAGAATATAATAGCAATCAGCAAGATATAAATTTCTGATTACTTAATTCTATTAAAGTTGGTGTGAAACATTATGCCATTTGGTATGAATAATTTCGAAATATTGGTATAAATAATTTTGAAATATTGGTATGAATAATTTCGCACTGGTGAATAATTTTGAAAAAGACTGTATGTAGATCAAGGACACCCGAATCACCAAAGAAAAGATCCAGGTTCTGACAATGGAAACGATGTCGGTCAGTTTTGGACCAGCCGAACAAGGTGAACATGTGGCAATATCAACTTGAAGGATGGGCCTGTGAATGATGCTAAGCTTCTGATTTTATAGGCTATAGAAGAGTAGCCATTATTGGAATTGGTATAAGGTTCAGGAATTGTAATTAATAAGTTTGATAATTTCAGATTCAGGAATCAATTTGGTAATTTCAGGTCAGGATTCAATTTGGTAATTAATAAGTTTGGTAATTTCAGATCAGGAATCAATTTGGTAATTTAAAGTTCAAGATATAGATTTGGTAATTTCAAGTTCAGGAACCAATTTGGTTTAAAGTTCAAGATATAGATTTGATAATTCAAAGCTCAGGAATCAATTTGGTAATTAATAAATATGGTAATTTCAAGTTCAAGATATAGATTTGGTAATTTTCAGATTCAGGAAACAATTTGGTAATTTAAAGTTCAGGAAATAAAGTTCGTAATTAATAAATTTGGTAATTCCAGGTCTAGGAATCAATCTGATAATTTCAAGTTAAGGAATCAATTTGGTAATATAAGGTCAGGATATAAAGTTGGTAATTAGTAAATTTGGTAATTTCAAGTTCAAGATATAAATTTGAAATTACAGATTCAGGAATCATTTTGGTAATTTAAAGTTCAGGAATCAATTTGGAATTTCAGGTCAGGAAATAAAGTTGGTAATTAGTAAATTTGGTAATTTCAAGTTCAAGAATCAATTTGGTTTAAAGTTCAGGATTCAATTTGTTAATTTCAAGTCCAGGAAATAAAGTTGGTAATTAGTAAATTTGGTGATTTCGATCGGGAATCAATTTGGTTCCAGGTTCAGCTTATTGGTCAGCGACACCAGGTCTCTTGTAATGAAAACCTCAATTCATCATGGCAGTGTAGGAGAAGCAAGTGGGTCTGGAAGATCTTAGTAGTCCCCCTATTAGTTGAGCATGATTGCAATCCCTTCTATTGTGTAATCCCTTCTATTGTGTAATCCCTTCTATTGTGTAACACTTGTGTAATCCCTTTTATTGTGTAGATTGGAATCCTTCTATTGTGTTAATTGAAACGTGGATTTAGGTCTTTAAGTAGTTTAGACGCTCAACAGATACTAGATTAAGGAGGTGAGGAACCCTCACGTTTCAGAATGCGGGGTGCAGTTGAAACACAATTTATTCAAGGAGGTGCCCATGCACGGTCATTTACAAGACTGCACAATCCCATAAATTAACTATATATAGAGGGTTTCGCTCTGGTTGAGAAAATAAGATTGTTTCTAGTATAGAAAAAAATGAAAAATATGTGTATCTGACATGAAGTGTTTTTCAAAATTATTCAACCAGTGCGACAAAATATGATAATGTTTCACACCAACTTTTGATAGATTTCAGTGATTAGATTTTTTATATCTGGACGATTGCTCTTTTATGCTATTCTTGGAGTCTTCCAATCAACAGTCGAAACGGTCAAAAAACCTAGTTCCATGTTATGCTGTATATTAAAACTTGTGTTTTGTTTGAATAATTTGGAATATTGGTTTGAATAATTTGATATTGGTTTGAATAATTTGATATTGGTTTGAATAATTTGATATTGGTTTGAATAATTTGATATTGGTTTGAATAATTTTGTCGCATTGGTACAGTGTTTTTCAAAATAATACACCAATATTTCAATATTATTCAAACCAAATGCAAGTTTTAGTTTAAAGGATAACATGAAAACTGGTTAGTTTTGTCCATTTTGATTGTTGATTAGAAGATTCCAAGAATAGCGTATATAAACAATTGTCTAGTTATAAAATTTCCTGATTACTGAACTCCATTAAAAGTTGTGAAACATTTTCTACTTGGTATGATATTTTGAAATTGGTATGATATTTTGAAATTGGAATGAATAATTTTGCGCACTAGTTTGAATATTTTGAAATATTGGTAATAATGTTATCGCACTGGTTTAAATAATTTTGAAAAACACTGTATGCTGGAGTTTCTAGATTATATGCCAGATCAACATCACTACAAAGAACCTCAAGAGTAAGAGTTCAAATGGATATATTCAAGTGCTTACCTTCGTCTATTGATGTATTAATCCTGAGTCTATTTTATTTGTTAGTCTTTTCTACTCCACTATGACTATTACTCTGTTTCAGTGCTGTCATTACTGTCCATATTTATTGATATACATTTCGTGGCACTGATGATTATTAATATCTAGCTACGGAATTTGATTGGTCATTATTTTTTAGATTATCATGTCCTACTTTTGTATTGGGAGATAGCTGACCACTTCTGTTCACTTCTGCATACTCTGCTCACTGTGTCTACTGTCTGTCCACTTCCGCTTACTCTGTCCACTTCTGTCCACTCCTGTATACTCTATTTAATGTCTCTCTTGTAGTGTATCCTGACAATACGATGAAATTTCCATCCAAACTACTCCCTGAATACTTTGCCCAGTGGATCAGTGGCATCACTATGCACAGACCTTTTAACTGTCTTCGCAGTCGTACCAGGGCTTGCGCCCTAACTGGGAGCACGTGACACAAAATCTCTAGCGACCTACATACAACGGAGTCTCGCGCACAGGCCACCGAGGGCGCGCATGTGAGCTTGGCACGTCCGCACTGCGAAAATTTTGATGAAAAATTAAAACCTCTTCTACCCTTCTACACCTAGACTTCATTCAAAATGGCTGCACAAGACGTTGTTACCCGTGAATACACCATTAACTTGCACAAGAGAGTATGTAAAACGGAAATTCATGACTAGACAAGAATCTATATCCATATTATATTCATATATCTATCCATATCCATATTCATATCCATATATCTATCCATATATCTATCCATATCTATACATCTATCTATTCATATATCTATCCATATCCAAATATCTATCCATATCTATACATCTATCCATATATTTATCCATATACCCATCTACCCATCTATCCATCTACCCATCTATCCACCTATCATTATCCCTGGTCTTTATACTAACCTTTAGTTGTACGGTGTCAACTTCAAAAAGAGAGCCCCAAAGGCTGTCAAGGAGATCAGAAAGTTCGCCTCTAGACACATGGGCACCACCGACATCAGATTAGACCCTAAGTTGAACACTCAGTTGTGGTCCAGAGGTATCCAAGGTGTGCAGACCAGAATGAGATTGAGAATCTCCAGAAAGAGAAACGACGAGGAGGACGCCAAGGAGGCCATGTTCGCTTACGTTGAGCCAATCACCGTCCCATCCGCCAAGGGTTTGCAAACCGTTGTTGTTGAAGACGAGGAGTAATTTGTATAATCATCCAATCAAAAATGTGGAAATTCTGTAGATTAGAAGTAGGTACATCAGTACACCCAATTCGCACCATTAATACTCTACACTAACCTAGTACTCTATACTAACCACCACTAGTACTCTACACTAATACTCTACACCTTCAAATACCATTCCTCAGGAATGCCCTGATCAACTTAGAAATACCCTGTTCAACTTCCAAGGAGATCAACTTTAAGATACCCAGAATTGTCACTACTACAGCCAATGACTTATACTCTGATATATCGTGGAGACCTTAGTGGCAACTCCATCAGGGAACCACAATAGAAAGATTGAACTGATCAATATTCATTGGTTAATACAAATTCTTTGAGGAAATTATGCCATGGTTTTTGGCTATACCGCTGCTAATGGTGAAAGGCTAATGAGTTCATGATTTATCTTAAAATACTTTCAATAAAAATCCTCAAGCCATTGCCCAATAATTATCTCAAGCCATTGCCCAATAATTATTATTTATACAAACATGATTGGTGTCTTGTTATTGGTCAGGGATAAGCCCATTGAAAAGCATGGTCTCAATGTCGAGGTGACCAAGTTTCAGTATAGCTCTGCTTGCATGGTCAAAGTCAACATAGACTTGACTCTTTGCTAGGGCCGAATTATACAGCCTAGAAACAGTCACAATGAAACCGATTGAAGTACCATATTTAGACTACTTCAAATTGTTTGAATGATCAATTCACCAATTCAATGGGTAGTTTATTCACCTGTCAGACTATTTTATTACTGAGTATTTGTAGTGTCTGGAATATCATTATGTTGAATTTCTAATATGATTATAATCTGAGTGTCGTTTAAAATGAGTAGGAATCAATGTATAACAATTTCATATTACAGTGTTTTCAAAATTATTCACCAGTCCAAAATTATTCAGTAGAAAATTATTTACCAGTAGAAAATTATTTAAACTAGTGCGACAATATTACAGTATTTTTCAAAATTATTCATACCAATGCGACAAAATATTCATACCAAATACAAGTTTTAATATACAGCATAACATGGAAACTAGTTTAGTTTTGCCTTCGACCGTTGATTGGAAGACTGCAGAATAGTATATATAAGCAACTGATCAAATAATTTCTGATTACTAAATTCCATTAAAGTTGGTGTGAAACATTATGCCATTTGGTTTGAATAATTTTGAAATATTGGATTTTGCGCGCTGGTATGAATAATTTTGAAAAGCAGTGTATTCAAACTAATTTTCAAAATTAACCAGTGCAAAATTATTCACCAGTGAAAAATTATTTACCAGTGCAAAATTATTCATGTTTATTTCTCCTCTGCTCAGCTAGAGCAGATATCTGGGCAAATTCTCAGGAGAGTTTGGACCGATACTTGGAAAGCTCATACCTTTCAGCGTGGTAAGTCCGAGCCATAGCTGCCAATCGATGTGGCCCCATTGTTTCATTGGGATTATTATCTGATATATCCAAATTGAGTAAGTCTTTGTTCACAGATTTACCCACTCAATGTGCAAGTACCCGAAGCTTGCAAAATTCATGGAATAGAAATGGAACTAGAAATGGATTCAAAAATGAGAGTGGACTCGAAAATGAGAACTCGAAAATGAGAGTGGACTCGAAAATGAAAATGGACGCGAAAATGAGAGTGGACTCGAAAATGAAAATGGAGAATGAAAGTGGACTCATCAAAATCAATCTCCCCCTACAGAAAATAACAACTACCTAACTATAACAAACCACAAGAAACTGAAAAACCTGGCGAAACGATACCTGGAGGTATGGTAAACAGTCGAGTCGACGAAGAGTCTTCAAAACTTCATAGTAGGAGGTAACAGGCTTTGTAAGTGCCAATGCTTGCAGTTTTTCAGACGTCACAACGTCTAGGAGTTCTTGATCAGTCAAACGCCAGCTAAGAAACCACAAAAGTCAGAACATAATTATTAACCAGTACAAATTATTCACTAGTACAAAATTATTAACCAGTCCAAAATTATTTACCAGTGCAAAATTATTTACCAGTAGAAAATTATTTAAACTAGTGCGATAAAATTATTTAAACTAGTGCGACAAAATTACTCAACCAGTGCAAAATTATTTACCAGTATAAAATATTTACCAGTATAAAATATTTACCAGTATAAAATATTTACCAGTATAAAATATTTACCAGTATAAAATATTTACCAGTATAAAATATTTACCAGTCCAAAATTATTCACCGTACAAAATTATTTACCAGTCCAAAATTATTCACCGTATACAAGTACAGTCTTTTTCAAAATTATTCATACCAGTGCGACAAAATATTTCATACCAAATAGCATAATGTTTCACACCAACTTTTAATAGAATTCACTAATCAGAAAATTTATATATGAACGATTGCTATTACATTATATTCTTGAATTCTTCAGATCAGCGGTTGAAATGGACAAAACTAAAGAGTTTCCATGTTATGCTGTATATTAAAACTTGTGTTTGGTATGAATAATTTTGAAAAATACTGTATTTACACAATTATTCACCGTACAAAATTATTTACCAGTCCAAAATGTATACACAAGTTGTAGACTGAATATTAAGAAATTAGTTCATTTTGTCTGTTTGACCTTGAATCCTGCATCTAGTACATAAGTAATCATCCAGTAAATTTCTGATTAAAAGTTATGCCATTTGGTCTGGATTATACGAAGTGGTACGAATTATAGTGTTTTCAAAATTATTCAAACTAATGCGACATTAATCAAATCAAATCAGAATCACACCAACTTTTAATAGTTTTCAGTAATTAAATATTTACTGAACGATCCCTCTTCTATACTATTCTTGGAGTCTTCCAATTAACGGACAAACTGATAAAATTGAAGTAGTTTTCATGGTATGCTGTATATAACTTTCAAAATTACTAAAGTAGTGCGACAAAATTCAAACCAATTCTCAAGTTTCACCACTTCGCACAATCTTTCAACCCAAATGGAATAATGTTTCACACCAACTCATTAGAATTCAATAATCACAAAATTTAATCGGATTGTGTATAATTACTATTCTTGAAGTCTTTCAATCAACGGTGAAACTGATAAAACTAAATTATTTCCATGTCTGTAAATTAAGACTTGGACAGTACAAAATAACACAAAATAACCAGTACAAAATAACCAGTACAAAATTATTCAACCAATATTTCAAAGTTCGTACCTTGAATATTCTTTCACCCAAAAGTTGTTGTATATAGGACTACAAGGAAGCTAGTCATTGGTTTTGACTCTTGACTCCAAATGTAGTACATAGAAATCTTTTGATTTAAATTTTTGAATTATTCTGATAAATTTTTGAATTATTCTGATAAATTTTTGAATTATTCTGATAAATTTTTGAATTATTCTGATAAATTTTTGAATTATTCTGATACATTTCTGATAAAAATTGAATCATGCCTTGGTTTGAAAATTGTGCGAAGTGGTAGGAAAATTTTGAAATACAGTATTTTCAAAGTATTCAAACCAAATACAAGTTTTAATATACATCATAACATGAAAACTACTTTAGTTTTGTTCGTTTCGACCGTTGATTGGAAGACTCCAAGAATAGAATGTAACAGCTTTCAGCAAGATAAAAAATATCTGATTACTGAAAACTATTCAAAGTTGGTGTGAAACATTATGCCATTTGGTATGAATAATTGTCGCACTAGTTTGAGTAATTTGAAATATTGGTGAATTTCACTGGTTGAATAAATACACTGCAAACTTATAACATAAAATTCGAATAATACCTTACCTCTTGATTTTTAATCATTATAAGTAGAAACTCAAATTTATAGATTTTACTCGCTTCCTACACTTTAATCTGAAATATCAGATTCACTCTTGTTACTGTTAGTTAGTCTGTTCTTGCAAACACTGGATTCACCACATCACCTTGGCTTGTTTCTTCATACTGTAAACCTTGGCCTCCATGAAGCATCTAGGTCGGGTTGAGGGAGAGACCACCCACATACTCCATTCACCTTGATAATCTAGCTGATGTTAGTATATGTGAATAAAGTATTCAATCAGTGTAACTATGACAAATACCAGTCATTGCAAACGAGGCGTAGTGCTGCCAAAACGGCTGCTCCTCTAGAGCTCAAAATGGTAAAATAGTTTTCATCACTTGAATATTGGAATGCACATACTTGGAGGTCATGATTTTGGGATATCGCCTTAACCGGGATATCGCTTAACCGGGATATCACCACTTAACCGGGATATCATTAGTGGTGCCTGAAATATCTTTTTATAGTGCGATGCATTGGCTCATGGTGCGGGTAACTGGTGGTATATGCAGGTGGAACTGCAGATAAGTCTTGGAATTGAACCAACTTCTGGTCAGGTTTGATCTTATGCCTTTTGAATGGTAATATCCAAGGTCCATATTGACAAGACAGGATTTTTTGTGTTTATTTCAAATTGTGTGGATTCCGATAAGGGCACTCAAGCTGATGAAGTCTGTATATCTCAATGATGTAAATATTGTGTTTCAGAGGTGAACCACGAAAGGTTCACCAATTTTTTCAATTCTTTCAATTCTTTTAATTCTTTTAATTTTTTAATTCTTTCAATTCTTTTAATTCTTCCAATTCTTCTAATTCTTCCAATTCTTCCAATTCTTCCAATTCTTCCAATTCTTCCAATTCTTCCAATTCTTCCAATTCTTCCAATTCGTCTTTTCAATTCGTCTTCTAATTCGTCTCCCAATTCTCCTAATTCCCCAATTCTCCAATTCACCAAATCCCCCAATCCTCAAAATTATTTTCCAAATTTCACCACTAGCTCTTCATAACTAAAAATTATATACTCGCAATCTACGGAAATCATGGTCCTTTTATATTCTCAAGAATCGCGGTGCATTTCTTGCAGCCAAATCGCACCCCACTTTTGTCTTCCATTCCTACTCCTTTCAACTACCCCTGAAACAACATTTAAGTACACATATTGATTCTACCTTATAAATTGAGATGTTTTGGTGTATCTGAGGTGTTTCATTTCCATTTCCATTTCCATTTACCATTTCCATTTACCATTTCCATTTACCATTTCCATTTACCATTTCCATTTACCATTTCCATTTACCATTTACCATTTAATTCCAACTGTTTCACTTCCATTTCTCCATCACTCCATCATCATTTCCAATTTATCCATCATTTCCAAGTTCTCTACATTTTATCACCTTCATCCGACATTATATGCAGTCTTCCCCAGAATGACTCGCGCTTCGACCGAGGTATCTGCTCCACTTTTCCCTCCACATCCTACTCTACCGTTCCAAAAAACCCCCTATTTATACAATGCCCACAGCTACTTCGGCCATTTCCGAACCGACGCCGTCCATTTCAACCAGTGCAAATTTTCAAGTCGTCAATGACCCCACCATCCTGCCGCGGGATTCGGTGTCGCTATCCATGGACCTCTTCATGAGGTTATTTCCAAAAGCCCAGCATGATGAGCCGCTGGAGAAGAAGGATCGATTTGTGCTTCTTCAGCCAATTGGCGTTCCCGATTTTTTCCCCAACTTGAACATTTACAAAGTGTCAGCCATCCATGATGACTTTCCCAACCTGGTGGCCATCACCAACCACTCCAATTTCTCCCGTTTTGGATCCAATTTGACTGCCGTGGGGTGTATCGTGCAGTCCATTGATCAGGGAGCTATTCCATCGCTCGATAAGGTGTTTGTGCTGATTCCTGCTGCTATCTATGACATCTTCAACCAGTCTCCGCAGGACGTGGTAAAGGAGAAGTTTGTCAGCGAATACATTTCGTCCAATGGCGGAGTGGTGGCTCAGAATGATACCATCAGTGCTTTGAACGGAACTGTGAGCCTCTGTGAGCCTTTTTACCAGGGCTTAGTTTCTGAAGCTACTAGCGTGGTTTTTGTCAAGGGTCCCAATGTGGTGCGCGAGATAGAAGAGGACGATGGCTTTGATTCCGATTCGGATGTCAATTTATCGCTGTATCTTCTGAAATCGGTGGTTTTGGACATTCTTCCCAGGCATACCGGGCCCAAATTGCACATTCTGCCGCTTTCGCAGGCCATTTCGGTACCCCTGGTATCTTTAGAAGACACGGAACTCTATGGGTTTGTTACAAATGAGGATCTTTCCCAGTTGGGATTTCCTGTGTTCAGTGGGGATTTAGTGACGTTGAAAGTGGGTCAGGAATCTTTGGTGGTGAAGCTATTCACCGTGTTGGAGCCTAACAAGTCGTTCCACACAGGAAGAATCTACTTGTCGCCATTGCTCTTGATCAATCTCCAGAACCCAGTGGATTCTCTTGCAGAATTAGCACCCCATGAGAGTCCCGCCAAGAGTTTCCACGAGGTGCTCCCAGTTGCCAGCTCGGTTACCATTTCCCGAATGGTTTCTTCCATTACCATGGACAAGACATACCAACAGAGCTTTTTTGCGGAGTTGAAGGCCACTTTCCACTCCAAAATCAAGTGTTTACGAAAGGGTGACGTGTTTCCGGTGTGCATAGACTCTGTGCTCTCGAAAACTCTTTTTGATGTGTCCATTCAAAACCAGCAGGCAAAGGAAGGTACAGAACCAATTTCAGATTCGGCTTTTACGCCTACTGGTAACCCTGATTCGGTGGCATGGTTCAAAGTGGTGGATATATCGGGAAAAAACGAGTGTGTTCTGGGCCAGTACCGCATTGATCCAACAAAAACAGCATTGACATCATCAGGAGTTGAATTTGTTAGATTACCAAAGAATGCTTTTAATTGCTGGGCATCTTACCTTGATCTCCCTCCAGTGTTCAATTATCGCAGGGCTTTTGAGGCAAATTTGGCCAATTTCAAGTACGCTCAGGAACTTTATCAAGTGCTCAACACTGGAGTTGGCATGGGCGCAAGACTCGGACTCAAAACTACAGTTTTGCTTCATTCCATGTCTCGAGGCTTGGGAAAAACAATGCTTGTGCGAAGCGTTGCTCTTGAGCTCGGACTCAACCTCATAGAGTTGGATGCATTTGACTTTATTAAGCCAGGGGCAGAGCTCAAAACCGTTGGACTTTTAACGGGAAAAATGGAGAAGCAATTAAATGGCCAGCTTGATTTCAAAGACCCATCCAACTACAACATACTTTATATCAAGCATGTTGAAAATGTTTGTGTCAAAACTGATCGAAACGAGCAAGGCGCGAACTCCTCAACATCTCTTTCACTCAAGGTGGTGCAAGCGATCCAGGACTTTTTGGCCAAATACAAAAACACGGCATTGGTGGCGAGTTGCAACGATATCGATAAGTTAAGTGACAGTTTCCGGCAGATGATCACGTTTGAAATCAATGTTGGAGTTCCCACGGAATCGGAAAGACTCGAAATTTTCAGCCATTTGCTCCGCCACGAAGCTCAGCTGTCCAAGAACAACAAGATTCCCGAATTTTACAAGGACACTGTGGAATTCCGGGGCAGACCCGATATTTCCCGGTTTCAGATCGACACCAGAAGAGATATCAGTGCCCAAACATTGGCACTTCAATCTGCAGGCCTCACGGCACGTGACTTGATATCAATCATCAAGAAAACAAAGCAATTGGCCATCAAGCGGTGTATGAACTACGCCCGGGACCAGGGTATTGGGATAGAGAAGGTGCTCAAAATCGCCAATGGAGGAAATCTCTTACTTATACCGGAGGACTTTGAAAAAGCCATCAATGAAGCGCGATCTCAGTTCAGTGACTCCATTGGCGCCCCTCGAATCCCCAATGTGAAATGGGAAGATATTGGAGGTTTGGATTTGGTCAAGGACGAGATCTTGGACACCATCGACATGCCTTTGAAGCATCCGGAATTGTTCAGCAACGGCTTAAAAAAGAGATCTGGTATTTTGTTCTATGGCCCACCAGGAACAGGAAAGACCTTGCTTGCAAAGGCAATTGCCACGAATTTCTCATTGAATTTCTTCAGTGTGAAGGGCCCTGAGTTGTTGAATATGTACATTGGAGAGTCGGAGGCCAACGTACGCAGGGTGTTTCAGAGAGCACGAGACGCCAAGCCGTGTGTGATTTTCTTTGATGAGTTGGACTCGGTTGCTCCCAAAAGAGGAAATCAAGGAGATTCGGGTGGTGTGATGGACAGAATTGTGTCGCAATTATTGGCAGAATTAGACGGTATGAGTGGAGGCGAAAACAATGGCGATGGAGTTTTCGTGGTGGGTGCCACCAACCGGCCGGATTTGCTAGATGAAGCGCTCTTGAGACCTGGAAGATTCGACAAGATGTTGTATTTGGGAATTTCGGACACCAACGAGAAGCAAGCCAAGATTCTCGAAGCGCTCACACGCAAGTTCAAGCTCCACGATGATGTGGATCTCCTGGTGATTGCAGAAAAGTGTACCTTTACATTCACTGGAGCAGACTTCTATGCATTGTGCAGTGACTCGATGTTGAATGCCATGACTCGCACTGCCAATGATGTGGATGCCAAGCTCAAGAAGTTGAATGCAGAGCGACTTCTGAAAGGCCAAGAGGAAGTTTCCAGTCGGTGGTGGTTTGACAATGTGGCCAGTGCTGAGGATATCAACGTTTTGGTGACGATGGACGATTTCCTGAAGGCACAAAGTGAGTTGGTTCCTTCAGTGAGTGCAGAAGAACTTGAGCATTACTTGCGGGTGAAGGAAAACTTTGAGGGAGGAAAGAAGCATCAGAAAGAAGAGGCGCAGGAGATTCTGTTTGAGATTCCAAATATGGGAAATGCTAATGAGACAGGAGAAGTGAATGGCAATGGGACTTTAGGTCATTGAGCTGGCAAGGTGTGTATAAAGTAATCGAAACCAGTGAGAAACCAGGTAACACTCATAAAAGGAATTATTAGGAAAGATCACCGGATTTATGATATAGGTTTTGAGTTGAGAGTATGTAATCTTGATTGAGGTGAACTAGAGTATTGAAAATGAGAAGACTGACATGGAGAAGTGACAATACTGAGCTACAATACTTTCAAAATTATTCACCAGTGCGAAAAATATTCAAATCATTTAAAATTCAAACTACAAAATATTCAAACTAGTGCGAAAATATTCAAATCATTTAAAATTCAAACTACAAAATTATTCAAACTAGTGCGAAAAATATTCAAATCATTTAAAATTCAAACTACAAAATTATTCAAACTAGTGCGAAAAATATTCAAATCATTTAAAATTCAAACTAGTGCGACAAATATTCAGACAAAGATTTCAAATTATTCAATCCAAATGGCATGTTTCACACCAACTTTTAATAGTTTTCAGTAATCAGAAATTTTATATTGCTGATTGCTATTAAATCTAATCTTGGAGTCTTCTAATCAACAGTTGAAACGGAAAAACTAAAGTTTCCATGTTACAGTGTTTGTCAAAATTATTCATACTACAAAAATATTCATACCAATATTTCAAATTATTCATACCAATATTTCAAATTTATTCAAACCAAATAAAAGTTTTTATACAGCATAACATAGAAACTTCAGTTGTCCGTTTGGCCGTTGATTGGAAGACTCCAAGAATAGTATATAAGTAATTCTCCAAATTTAGATTTCAGAATATTAAATTTTAATTTAAGTTGGGTGAAACATTATGTCATTTGGTTTGAATAATTTTGAAGTATTGGTTTGAATTATTTTGTCGCATTGGTATGAATATTTTTGAAAAATACTGTATATCAAAATTTGTATTTGGTTTGAATATTTTGAAATATTGGTATAATTTTGTCGCACTGGTAATTTTGAAAAATAGTGCGACAAAATTATTCATACCAAATAGTTTTAATATATAACATAACATGAAAAGTAGTTTAGTTTGCCCATTTCGACCGTTGATTGGAGGACTCCAAGATTAGTATATACAAGCAATTGTTTAGATATAAAGTGTCTAATTACTGAATTCTATTAAAAGTGGGTGTAAAACATTATGCCATTATGAATATTTAAAATATTGGTATGAATAATTTGAAATATTGGTATGAATAATTTTGTCGCACTGGTATGAATATTTTTGAAAAACAGTGTATAACATAACATGAAAAGTAGTTTAGTTTTGTTCGTTTCACTCTTTATTGGAAGACTCTAAGAATAGTATGTATGAGCGATTTTCCAGATATTAATTCCAAAATATTGAACTAAATTAAAGTTGGCGTGAAACATTATGCCATTTGGTTTGAATAATTTTGAATTATTGGTATGAATACAGTATTTCTCAAAATTATTCAAACCAGTGCGACAAAATTATTCATACCAAATACAAGTTTTAATATATATCATAATATGGAAACTAGTTCAGTCTTGCCCGTTTCC
>VATE01000137.1:20294-35069 GCA_008065195.1 Metschnikowia amazonensis
AAAAAATACTCTGGTTTGAATAATTGTCGCACTAATTTAAATAATTTTAAATATGGATTTCATCGCAGGTTCGAATAAATTTAAAAAATACTGTATGGTTTGAATTTTTGTCGCACTAATTTAAATATTTTAAAAAGGATTCCATTGCAGGTTCGAATAATTTTGAAAAATACTGTATGGTTTGATTAATTGTCGCACTAATTAAATATTTAAATATCAATTCCATCACACTAGTATAATCAATACACTGTACTCTTCTACTTCTTATTCTCTATTTAGTTATACTGCATGTACTCGGACGTGGAGCTGAACTTCATGTTACCCTTGATGACCTTCTCCACGGCCTTCAAGAAATCCTTCTCATTGGCTATCTTCCGGCGGGCACGAATGGCAAACATACCGGCCTCTGTGCACACGGACCGTAACTCAGCACCCGTGGCATTAGGACACAAGCGGGAAATCAACTCCCACCGAATATCCTTTTCACAACTCATGGTCTTGGCGTGGATGCGGAAAATGTTTGCGCGGCCGTCCAAATCGGGCAACGAGAACTCCACCTTACGGTCGATTCTTCCGGGCCGCAACAATGCCGGGTCCAAGGTATTGGGCCTGTTGGTGGCAAACATCACCTTGATATTTCCACGAGGATCGAATCCGTCCAACTGCGTGATCAACTCCAACATTGTTCTCTGAACCTCGTTATCACCGCCCGCTCCGTCATCGAACCGGGCTCCTCCAATAGCATCCACCTCATCAAAAAAGATGATACACGCCTTTTTGGTACGGGCCATTTCGAACAATTCCCTCACCATGCGTGCACCTTCTCCCACGTACTTCTGCACCAACTCCGAGCCAATCACACGGATGAATGTGGCATCTGTCCGGTTGGCAACTGCTCTGGCACATAACGTCTTTCCGGTACCTGGAGGGCCATACAACAAGATACCCTTTGGGGGATCAATACCGAGCTTGACAAAACGCTCGGGCGAAAGCAAGGGGAGCTCCACCACTTCACGTAACTTCTCAATCTGCTCCTTGCATCCTCCCACATCTCCATAGGTCACATCAGGTTTATCTTCCACAGTCATCATGGTCACAGAGGGATCGATTCTGGGCGGCAACGGCAACTGGATCTCATATTTGTGCCTATCCACACCGACTCGCATGCCTTCTTCGATATCCGTGGGCGAAACACGCTCGCCAAGACCCACCACAAACTTGGCGATTTGCTTGATATTGATCACGTACTTCTGCTTGTTGTCAGCATTTTCCATAAAGTCCAACTGCGGCGGAGGACTGGTGGCGTCGATAATTTTGGTGCATCGGGCCACTTGCAACGGTTGCTCCAGTGACATTCTCTGCTTGTCGCCCATGACATCCCACAAATGGGGGGCGGCAAGGCCCGTGTCGGACTCTTTGATGCCGATATTCTCCTTGATACGCTCTTCGAACGCCTTCAAGTCCTTTTCGATTTGCTTCAATTGGGCAGCGTAGGGCGCGGCACCGTAAGTTTTTAGCACTTGGATATCGCCTTCGGAAAGGGGCACCACCTTATCATCAGTAGGCTCATCTTCGTTGGCCACGTACTTGTCCCAGTCTGCTTTTGGTGGCATGGTGTGAAGTAGAGAGTAGTGTTGCCTTCGTGCACTTGTAAGTCGCGGGCGCACACCCGTACCGCGGCATATGCAGTACCCCAAATCACCACCAAATCACCACCACACCTCACCTCACCTAACAATCAGATCACCACCTAATAATCAGATCACCACCTAATAATCTAATCATCTCATTGATCTCAGATGACTACTTAATCCCTCGGCGTTTGGATAAACTCCTCCACTAGTTCATTTCCCATACGCTTAATGGTCTCCCCACTCGATACCAACGGATTAAATGTCGCAAGTTTGGTATTCATGACCCGCAATTTCTCCACATACATCTCAAGCCGGTCCACGAAGCGAGCTGGTTTCATCTCCGTGTTGAGGAGAAACTTGAGGAGATTCACAATCAATTGCAGGTTGCTGTTGAATTCGTTAAGGCGCAAGCTCAAGTCAGCCTTGCTGAGGTCTGGACAAAGAATGCGTGGGAGCGAATCCACACTGTAATCGATGACCTTGAAGAACTTGACAAACCAAAAAAGAGAGTATGTGGAAGTGGCATCCGCATGCTTCTTTTCATTCAGCTCAGAGAGCAAAAGACTGAATGAATTGGACAAGAATTGGAGCGTGAACTGGAGCGATTCCGTGGAAGAGAGCTGGTCCAATTCAATCAACAAGTAATAATAGTCCAAGTTCACAAGCCCAATGAAGTTGGGTAGAAGTGCCAGCTCGCTATACTCTTTCCGGATGAGCAGCAGTATCAGCACACGCCAGGCCTCCAAATCGGCGGAGAATTGTGTCAACACTTCCTGGTTCTTGTCCAAAAGACCCATTTTAAGCGATACCATTCGGTCCTGAAGCTTGTGGAGTGCCACTGCACTGGACATGAGTGTGGCTATGGCTTCAGGCTCTCCTTCATGGAGAGATTCTTGGAATTGGGCATCCAGCCGAATGATTTGCGTGGGAATAAACTGGCTGAGCTTGTTGAGCACCAAAGAAAGCTCCTTATCGAGATTGAAGATTGTCCAGAAACACCGTTTCTTCATATATGTGTCGGAGCGGGAGGAGAAGTCGGTCATGAACACGATGAGCCGGTTCAAAAAGCCCACAATGTTCCAGATGAGCTTCAAGTTGCAGACGTTGATGGCGTAGATGCTGAGGAGGATTAAAAGGTGCGCCTTGTGGAGATCCTCTTCGGATTTGATATCGTAGCTGATGATATCAACCATCGATTCAATGAGCGAGTCACTGAAGTATTCCGTATAGTGCTTGGTGTTGTAGTTTGTGTCGTAGATAAGACACCCGATAGCCATGACCATGTAGATGTCCAACTGCACAAAAGTCTCATTGACAAATGAAATGCCCTGGAGTTTCTGGATATATGTGGGGCGGCTTAGAAAGGGATACCTCCACTCGTAGTTGGCAAAAAAGGTGTGCACGAAAAGAGACGGTAAACTGGGGTCTTTGATGCGCCGGACCACCAAAAACTCCTCCTCGAGGTTTCCAGACGAGTGAGAGGGGATAGCTGATGCGACCACCTTTTGAGCCACCGAAAATGGGCGCTTCTGGGCTCTTCCTCTGAAACTTTGACTTGGAGGTTCGGAGCTCTGGCGACTGGTTTCGCCCACATAAACAGGGAGGTCAATGTTGTGGAACGGTTCACTGTCATTGGAGGTGAAATCGCCATTTTGGCGGATTGTGAGGGATGATGGAGAAGTGGACAAGACGCCTGCGCCTTGAACATCTCTTGAAATTGATGTTCGTTCCAAGAGATTGGTATGAATTGGGGGGGTTTGAGAAATCAGAGGCTCTTTTCTGGGAATCAGAGACTCGGGATTCTCCATCAGAGACACGGAATTCTCCATCAGAGACTCCGGATTCGCCATCATAGACTCCGGATTCGCCATCTTAGATTCCGGATTCTCCATCTGAGACTCTTGATTCTCCATCTGAGACTTATGATTATGAGAGTCCTCAGTCTCCACCTGACCAACTTTTGGCTTCTTCCGACGCCGCTCCACATACTGACACTCAGCTGAAGCCTTTTGACACGTATCACACATAGGAAAGGTCCGTGAACACTTCTTCTTCAGCTTGTAGCATCTCACACAACTGGAATGGTGGGTGCCAGAAGTGATGCCAGTAATAGGCACATCCACCGACTTGCGGTCGCTTTCAACGGTGGCGGCAGAGCTGGAACGGTCTGCAGATTCTCTGCGCAACGAGTACTCACAAAGAACTTGGCGCTTCAGACAATTTTCACATTGGGGCATTGTTCTGGAACAACGCATTTTCATCCGGTGACAGCGAGCACAACTGGATTGGCTAAGGGAATCCGGAGAGGCATTTTCATTGGCTTCGCCTCGGCTCTCTTGATATGCACGTTTGTCAAGTTTGAATTTGGATGCCACGGATCCATTGGCCATGAGCTTTCGGTAATACACATCCATTTTATCAGCTTGTTGCAGAATGATAAGGACGAGATGGAGGAGATAGAATAGATGCAATCAACAGCTTGATCAAAGCGGGATCCAATTGGCACTGGTCCACTTGCGTGTTAAATACCGAGAAAGGGCTTTGGGCGCCAGTCAAAAAAGAGGCCAAGGAGGGCGAGCAGGTCCTTTTATAGTGGTCAGATATGCAGCCGTGACCAGACGCAGGGAAATGAAACGCAGCTTATGTACCAGGATATGTACCAGGGATCAGAATAGGTAGAAGTGCAGCAGGGTCTGTAGCAGTGCAGCGGGATACACAGGGATCTGGCGCAGGTGTGAAACAGCAGCCGAGGCCGGGGACAATGAGTTCCGAGGTTGGAAGTAATGGGAAGGTTGATGGTGGGATATCCGAGGGCGGCTTCGGGGGTTCGGGATGGTACTTAGACGGGTATTTCGGGGGTCCACGAGAAGTTAGTGTAGGTCGGAGTTTGAAGTCAAGAGCCGTGCGTGGACCGATAACTTGCCTAAAGAGGAGTGTGGCCGGAGGCAAGCGGTGATGACCGCGTGATCGGGGCCGCCACCCGTACACCAGCAAAGACCCGTACACCAGATAAAGACCCGTACATCCAAAGCCTAACGTCTTTAAAAAAACCCGTACACACCCGTACTAGTGTAGATCTCTCTTGCATTCTATATACATTACAGTGAATGGCCACTTATGCCAATTCACCGGAAACTTCCTCTTCTTTAACCTCTTCCGCACGGCCAAGCTCCGGAGAAAATGCCTCCAAGGCCAACTGCCTCATTTCATCCAAAAAAGCACTTTGGTACTTTGGGTTGTATGCAGGCAAGCTTTCATGCTCCACCAATTCCTGAGGCCAGTGTGCGTCGTCGCCCTTGCGCCAGAGCGATTCCCACATGGCAGTGGTGTTCTCCAAGCCAAACTCGTCAATCACGTGCGCCAAGTCAGCTACCGCCTCCTGCAGATAGGCCGGGCGGTACTGGCCGGAGTACCACGTGTTTCCATCATCATTCAATCGCCTCAAGCTCTTGGCCTCCTTCTTAAGGTGCACGTCACGTGCCTGGCGTAACGCCACCATCCCGTCGTATGCCGCCACCGCATACTCATAATTGGCAAAGTTGACCACACACATTACCCGCCACAAATCCGCCCGGCGGCTAGGTTTTCTGTTTTCCCAGTTGGGTCTCGTGAACTGTGTATCGATCTGCTCCTGATGGAAGCCGGGCACCTGCAGATAGAGCACCTGGCCGGAGAAGATGTTTTTGAACATGAAGAGTTGGGGGGCGAGGTTGAGCAGCTGGAGATCGGCGGCGGACTTGTGACCTTCAGCAATCCTGGCGCCAAGGACCTTGCGGGCCTTGAGCTGCTCAAGGAGATGCTTCCGCATTTTCTTTTCCGACCGCAATCTCATGATAGGCATTAGGGAATGAGTTGTTGAAGATGATTTTTCGCATGTCGCAGAAGTAGGAGGATGGCACGTGAAGTGTATCACGTGAAAACTCCATCACGTGTACATCACGTGGAAATTTCATCACGTGCCAATCACGTGAAAATGTCATCACGTGCCGTTCACGTGCCCCTCGCTTTTCAACACGTCCCCATCACGTGTGCCCACCATGAGCTTCCTAACCGCCAGCCTAGAGGCGCTACTTTTGCTAGCCATATTCCTGTGCTTCTCTGCGTGGACTTACAAGTACATCTTCAACCATGATATCATTGTGAATTCCCATCGTCGCCACACACCCAAGGCTGACTTTAATAGGGTTTCTGCCAGCATGGGATATCGGCTCCTCCAGCTAGAAACTGAAGGCGGCGAAGGTAATGCATCAAACTCGAATGAATCAGACTCCAATCCTTTAAAATTCAATCCTTCAAAATTCAATCCTCCAAACTCCAATCCTTCATACTCCAATCCCTCATACTCCAATCCTTCATACTCCAATCCTTCATACTCCAATCCTTCATACTCCAATCCTTCATACTCCAATCCCCCAAACTCCAATCCCTCATATAAACCTCCAGGACTCGAATTACCTACTGATTCAGGTGGCACTGTGCAGGCCGTGGTGGCCATTATCTTCTCCCTTGGTGTGGCACTTTCCCTAGAACTCATCCTTGTGCTTATGATCCAGCTCTTTGGCTCCGTTGAAATTGGCGTCAATATCATCAAATTAATCATCAAACTCTTGGTCGTGCTCGCTTCAACAATTAACCCTCTAATGGTGATCTTTCTCGCCATAAATCTGCGGTTTTCATCCCCAAAAAGTGGCCCTGCAGATATATCCCGCTATTTGGTCACAGTTCCCGCCTGCATTCTATGGTACTTGGCTTTGAGCTGGTTTGGTAGAATTGCGCTGAGCCTAGAACAAGATTCTGGTAGCCACACGCTCTTGGAACGCAAAACAAACGAAATTGCCCTTTTGGGAATCTCCATCACCGCCATCTTATCGGGAATAGGATCGGCGCTGACGCCAGTTCGGACTTTTTGGACAGATGGACCCAAATTGGCAGCGGCCGTGGGAAGACCCGCGCTGTATGCAGGAGTGTCTGAAGCAGAGGTCAATGAAGGTATTCAATCATACAACTCCACGCGTATGATCCTCAACAAGCGACGGGCGGAGTTGCGCCAGATGCAGGCGTCTCTGGCCCGGACACGCCCGTCCAAAGGCCTCTTTCACCGTGTGCAGTCCTTGGCCACCATTGGCCAGAGCGATACCCAGGATTTGGAGCGCGAGATTGCATCGTTGGAGCTGCTTAACGAGGCAATCTATAGCGAGCTTTGTGGCAAGCTCAATCGGTTGGGACACGCCGAAAACAAAGGCCAATATCGCCGGTTCGATGCCGTGGTGATGCTCTTCAATGTGATGTTTTCCGTGTACTGCATCTATCGCTTGGTTAATGTGCTTGTTCTTCGGCTTCCCTACCACTATTGGAAAGACCCGTACATCCCCGCACAAGTCAACGATGCCGATGCTGATTCGCTCAACAACATCACCAAGGATGCGCTTGCAATTACAATTGCAAAGATTATCCAGGCCTGTTTCGGATACCTTCCTCTTTCGGAAACGCAACTCATCAACCAAGTGAGTTTTTTTCTTTCGGGGCTGTTGTTTCTCTGCTCGTTTCAAAATGTTTTGGTGACCTTCACCAGCGTCGGGAGGCTCCTTCCGGCTTCGGAGATGGCCGAAACCACCAAAAGCTGGCTCAAGAACCTCATTTTGAGTGAGCTTTTGGCCATCTATGTTATTGCCACGGCGCTTTTGATCCGGCTGAATCTCCCCTCAGAATCAGCCGAGCTGGTTCTGCATATCTTGTCGCTCACCTCCGAATCCAGCACGTTCCATGAGGTAATGAGGGAGGTGCAGTTCATCGACGCATGGTTTGACAAGGTATTTGCAGTGTCGGGGGTGGTTTCGTTCTTGATTCTTGCCATCAAGATCTTTATCGATAACGACACTCAGAATGGGTTTGATGAAGAGTCGATGATTGAGGACAAGTTGTCATAAGGGCGTGATAGACACGTGAGAGTCACGTGCGACTATTCAACCGATCACGTGAGAACACGAGCACGTGATCCTCACGTGACTTTTCGAACACATGCTGCAGGCGCGGCCTTGGTGCGCCAGCGTGCATACGAATATGTACGGGACGGGCATAATCCATGTTATATGCCCCCCGCGACGCACGACCCGGCTTAATCCATGTTATATGCCCCTCGCGACGCACGTCCCGGCATAATCCATGTCATATGCATCCCTCGACGCACGTCCCGGCATAATCCATGTCATATGCATGCCTCGACGCACGTCCCGGCATGATCCATGTCATATGCATGCCTCGACGCACGTCCCGGCATGATCCATGTCATATGCATCCGTCGACGCACGTCCCGGCATACTCCATGTCATATGCCCCCCTCGGCGCACGACCCGGCATAATCCATATCATATGCCCCCCTCGACGTACGCCCCGGCCATTGCGGTGTCGGCGCTTAATGCCGGCATCACCGCACACCTTTTGCGGGGACTCCCCATCAACCCACAGCCCTATAAATACCCTGCTTGAACCCTGCTTTTTCCTCATCATCATCATGTCCACCATCCACATTCCCAGAGAATCCGCCTCGCACCCGGAAAAGTTCCGCGCCAAGGTTGAGGACTCCCAGCGCATCTTGAAGCCTGGCGCCAGCTTCCCTGACGACACCACCAAACCTGTCATCACCAGCCAATCACAAGTGGCCATTATTGGCGCTGGCTTTGGTGGTCTTGCCTCGTCCATCATGCTCCAGAAAAAGATCAAAACTGACGATTTTGTTGTGTTTGAAAAACACTCCCAATGGGGCGGCACCTGGTGGGCAAACACCTACCCTGGCTGTGCTAGTGACATTCCTGCATTGTGGTACCTGATCCACGGTGAATTGAACGACAATTGGAGTGACTTGCGTCCTCCCCAATATGAAATGGAGGAGTACATTTTGCGCTTGGTTGACAAGTACAACTTGAACAAGTATGCTCGTTTCAATACCGCCATCAAGGAATTGGAGTATAACGAACGCACTGGCTTGTGGAAAATGTCCGCCACCGATGTCAACAATGGCCAGCGCTATGAACACTTTGCCAAGGCCATTCTCAGTTGTCAGGGTGGTTTGGTTTACCCTAACGATACTCAGTTTCCTGGCCTTAAGGATGACTTTCAGGGCGTGTATATGCACTCCGCGCTCTGGGACCATTCGGTGGATTTCACCGACAAAAATGTGGTTGTGATTGGAAATGGCTGTTCTGCTGCGCAGGTTGTGCCTGCATTGTTGGATATGAAGCTGAAGAGCGTCACTCAGGTATTTCGGTCCAGACACTGGATCATGCCTCCGCTTCCGGAATTCTTGTACTCCATGTACAGGTTCCTCAGTTACACCCGTCTTGGACTTCTCTTCATCCGTTGGTTCATCATCATTGCTGCCGAAACCCGTTATCCTTTGTATGTGGGAAATAGCCTCTTGCTGCGTGCAGTCCGGGGCTTCAATCGCTGGATAGCACTCCGCTATATCCGTACCACTGCTCCCAAAGAGTACCAGGACTTGTTGATTCCAGACTTTAAGATCGGCTGCAAGCGGCTCATCTTTGATTATAAGTATGTGCCGTCGTTGAGCAACCCCAAATTCCACTTGACTGACCTGAAAATCGATCACGTGACCGCCCATCACGTGGTCTTGGCTGATGGTTCCCGAGTTCCTGCCGATATCATTGTTGCTTGCACTGGCTACAACGTAGCGCAGTCCACGCGTGGCTTCACCATTCGGGGCAGAAATGGTATCAATTTGCAGAAGTTCTGGGCGGAAAACGGCGTGTCTGCATATAAGACCATCATGACCAAAGACTGTCCCAATTTCTTTTTCATTGCCGGACCCAACTCTGCCACCGGGCACTTTTCTGTGGTATCAGCCATTGAAAACGGAGTTGCTTTTGCGTCGAAGTTCCTTCCTGACATTCTCAATGGTTCTGTCAAGTCTGTGACTGTGAAAGATTCTGCGTATTTTGACTGGTTCAAAACCACGCAGGCCAGACTCAAGAAGGCTGTTTTTGGCACCAAGTTTGGCGGCTGTGCCAGTTGGTATACTGATAATGGTATCAATGCCACTGCTTATCCATACTCTCAATTGTACTACTGGCTCTCGATGAGATTCTTTAGTAAGAAGAATTTTGAAATTGAGAGAGTAGACAAGAAAAGTGACTAGGATAATCAGTGATACAGCTATCAGTGAAGCTATCAGTGAAGCTATCAGTGAAGCTATCAGTGAAGCTATCAGTGAAGCTATCAGTGAAGCTATCAGTGAAGCTATCAGTGAAGCTATCAGTCATAAGTAACTATCAATGAATCCACGCTAAGTCAATGTCACTGTATATATAACCTAGTAGTCCTTGAATTCATGTCTGTATCATAGTTTACCAAGTAAATGGAAATGTCAAGGAAGTTTGATGGCTGGAAAATAGTGAATAAAAAGAGTAGGAAATTTCGATTATAGTCGGCGAGCGCTCTTTATATGTTCTCAGGGTTTATGGCTGCAATTTGAAACACGTCCGTTTTAGGCAATTGAGCGATTTATTGCCGCCATGTATAAAAGGAGACTTTTGCCACGTTAATTTATGCGACCCACCTACTTTTTTACCAAGCTAATCTTTTGTTTGAGGTTTATAAAGGGCACTAGACAATGAAGATTTTGAAACACTATGAAACTTTTGAATCTTTGGATATTTTGAATCTTTGAAAAATTTGAAACACAATGAAACCTTCAAAATATCTTTGAAAACTTTGAATCTTTGAAACCCTTGAAAACATCAAAATATCGTTGAAGACTTCAAAATCTCGTTGAATACCTTGAAACCTTCAAAATATCTTTGAAAACTTTGAAACCTTCAAAATATATATGAAAACCTTGAGAACATTGAAAACCTTGAAAACTTTGAAACACTATGAAACTTTTGAATCTTTGGATATTTTGAATCTTTGAAAAATTTGAAACACAATGAAAATCGTCAGATCCAGTATGAGTACCACACTACCCTATTGATAAGTATATCTACGCCAGTCGATCTAGGCGGGACCTGAGGCAACTAAAGCCGGACTCACATTCCCAAGTATGGGAAACCGGAGTTGTCTCCCTACTACTGCCAGTCTCTAACTCATTATCACGGCGTTGGTCCGTTCATTCCCATTACTGCCTGGATGAAACATGGGCAACCAGTTAGTCTATATAAGTAACCCTGATTTCCCTTCTACAGTTTCATCAACGAATACAATGAATAGTCAAGTACTTGAATCCTCAAAGAATCTAAAAAAAAACATTGAATCTTTGAACCCTTCAAAATATCTTTGAAAACTTGGAATCTTTGAAAACTTAAAGATATCTATGAAAACCTTGAAAACCTTGAAAACCTTGAAATGCTTTAAATGCTTCAACCTTCAAAATATCTTGAAAACTTTGAATCTTCGAAACACAATAAAAGCCTTGAAAACTCCAAAATATCTTTGAAAACTTTGAATCTCTTCCAAAATTTACGACTCTTTTGGGCCGATTCAAAACAAATATCCTAAAAGGTCGGAGCTTCAAAAAAAGCAGAAACAGAAAAGGGAGTCAAATCGTGAGTGAAACAGAAATGGAGTCAAATCTTGAACGAAACAGAAAGGAAGTCAAATCTTGAACGAAACAGAAAAGGAGTCAAATCTTGAACGAAACAGAAAGGAAGTCAAATCTTGAACGAAACAGAAAGGGAGTCAAATCTTGAACGAAACAGAAAGGGAGTCAAATCTGGAAAGAAACAGAAATGGAGTCAAATCTGGAAAGAAACAGAAATGGAGTCAAATCTTGAACGAAACAGAAAGGAAGTCAAATCTTGAACGAAACAGAAAAGGAATCAAATCTTGAACAAAACAGAAATGGAGTCAAATCTGGAAAGAAACAGAAAAGGAGTCAAATCTGGAAAGAAACTGCACTGACTTGTAAGTTATAGCATTGGCTGCAAAAGCTGCGGATGTACGGGTGGCAGATCACGCGAAGGCCACGTGACGAACACGTGAGTCAGGATGACATTTTCTCACACACCTTCCTCAACACCACCACTCACAATTCGGATCCCCAAATCATTAAGCCGTGTGCTACAAATCGCCAGAATGCTGACTAATTCTCCGCACCCCTTTTCCCGCGAGCAGCTTGAGCAAGTGTTGAAGAGACGCTTTTTCTTTGCCCCCGCCTTTGAAATTTACGGCGGAGTGTCCGGTTTATACGACTACGGTCCTCCAGGATGTGCCTTCCAGGCCAACGTCATTGACACTTGGCGCAAACACTTTATTTTGGAGGAAGACATGTTAGAGGTGGACTGTACCATGTTGACTCCCCATGAGGTGTTGAAGACTTCTGGTCATGTGGACAAGTTTGCCGACTGGATGTGCAGGGACTTGAAAACTGGAGAGATTTTCCGTGCTGACCACTTGGTGGAGGAGGTTTTGGAAGCCCGTTTGAAGGGAGACAAGGCCGCACGTGGCGAGAAAGTCGTTGAAGGAGAAGAATCCGACGACAAGAAGAAGAGAAAGAAGAAGGTCAAGGAGATCCACAGCGTGAAGTTGGATGACACCACCGTACGTGAGTACGAGTCTATTTTGGCGCAAATCGACGGGTATTCTGGTCCTGAATTGGGAGACTTGATCAAAAAGCACGCCATCAAGAATCCCGCCACCAACGGCGAATTGGAGCCTCCCGTGGAGTTCAATTTGATGTTCGAAACAGCCATTGGGCCCTCGGGCCAATTGAAGGGCTACTTGCGGCCAGAAACTGCACAAGGCCAGTTTCTCAATTTTTCCAAGTTGTTGGAATGCAACAACGAAAAAATGCCTTTCGCATCTGCGTCCATTGGAAAATCGTTTAGAAACGAAATTTCTCCCCGCGCTGGTTTGTTGCGGGTGCGGGAATTTTTGATGGCAGAAATCGAACATTTTGTGGATCCTCAAGACAAGTCGCACCCTCGTTTCGATGACGTCAAGAATGTCAAGTTGATGTTTTTGCCCAAGGATGTGCAGGAGCGTGGAGAAACGCAATTGGTGGAGAAGACCATTGGCGATGCGGTATCTTCAGGAATGGTGGACAACGAGACCTTGGGCTACTTCATTGCTCGGATCTACCAGTTTTTGGTGAAGATTGGTGTGGACCCCAGTCGTCTCAGATTCCGTCAACACATGTCCAATGAGATGGCTCACTATGCCCTGGACTGCTGGGATGCCGAGTTGCAGTCATCGTACGGGTGGATCGAGTGTGTTGGGTGTGCAGACCGGTCTGCCTACGACTTGAGCGTGCATGCGGCCAGAACCAAGGAGAAATTGGTGGTCAGACAGACATTGCCAGAGCCAGTGACGGTGGAGAAGTATGAGGTGGAAATCAACAAGAAGAAGTTTGGTCCGTTGTTCAGAAAAGACGCTGGAGCCGTACAGGATTTCTTGACGCAAAGAACTCAATGTGAGTTGGAGGATTTGGCCAAGGAGTTACAAGAAAAACAGAAGCTTGTGGTTCAAGTTCCTGGGCTTTCGGGAGATTCCGAGATTCCTGGTGACTTGGTAAAGATTCTGAAGGTTTCTCGCGTGGAACACGTGCGGGAGTATACGCCAAATGTGATTGAGCCATCGTTTGGAATCGGGCGTATTCTCTACTCGATCTTCGAGCACCAGTTCTGGAGCAGACCCAGTGATAAGGACCGTTGTGTTTTGTCGTTGCCTCCTTTGGTTGCTCCTACCAAGGTTTTGGTGGTTCCATTATCGAACCACAGCGACTTGACTCCACTTACCAAGAAAATCACTGCAGCTTTGAGAAAGGCTCAGGTTCCTTTCAAGGTTGACGACTCTTCTGCCTCCATTGGCAAGAGATATGCTAGAAACGACGAGTTGGGAACTCCTTTTGGTATCACCATTGACTTTGAGACGGTTAAGGATGGGACTGTGACATTGAGAGAGAGAGACTCTACAAAACAGGTTCGGGGTGAACTTGAAGAGATTGTGAAGGCCATCAAGAGCATTACCTATGATGGAGCTCTGTGGGTGGAGGGAACAGCAGAGCTCAAGCCATTTGAGACGGTGACTGAAGATGCCTAGGCCAGAGGAGCATTGTTGATAGCACAGGTATGGAAAGTAACCCACTGAATGGAGAATTTAATAGCGTCAATATAACTTTAAGAATAATTCACCTTAATTCAACTTTAAAAATTGTTTACACTGTGCGACAATTACTTAAACTTAATTATTCACCAGTGCGACAAAATTTAAGTGCGACAAAATTATTCAAACAGAAAATTATTCAAACCACAATTATTCAAACCACAATTATTCAAACCAAATACAGTTTTTCAAAATTTCCTTCCAAATTCAAATTTTAATATATATCATGATACTTTAGTTTTATCAATTTCGACCGTTTAAGGAGTAGTGTATATGAGCAATTATCCAGGTATGAATTTTGTAAAGGGAAATTTCCGTATCCGCGTCGAACATTAGTTCCTTAGGAGCTCCGTATATCAACCAGGGAGTGCAATCCAGAGTTACACGAGCAGTTGGGAAGATCATTGTATCAACAAGGTAGGTTAGTACCTCCTCATCATTGTTACCATCAGGGGAGGAGCTCTCAGATTGTTAGTATCTTCTAAGGCTACACGCGAAGCAGTTCTGGTGGGTCTGGTAGCAGGAGCCATATTAATATGACTTCTGCGTTAACTTGATTAATCTCTATGAAACGCGGGCGGTCTCCCTTACTTATATATGTGAAGAAAAACCTTGACTCATCTCTTGTGAGCATATTAATGGTCCAATTAGGAAGTCAAAGGGTTCAGTGTACAGTATTTTTCAAAATTATTCAAACCAGTGCGACAAATTATTCATACCAAATACAAGTTTTCATATACAGCATAACATGGAAACTAGTTTAATTTTGCCCGTTTCGACCGTTGATTAAAAGACTGCAAGAATAGTGTATATAAGCAACTGACCATAGAATTTCTGATTACTAAATTTCATTAAAGTTGGTGTGAACATTATGCCATTTGGTTTGAATAATTTTGAAATATTGGTATGAATAATTTTGAAAAACAGTGTACAGTCTTTTTCAGAATTATTCATACTAGTGCGACAAATTTATTCATACCAATATTTCAAAATTATTCATACTAGTGCGACAAAAATATTCATACCA
>VATE01000238.1:0-20526 GCA_008065195.1 Metschnikowia amazonensis
TGTTATGCTGTATATTAAAACTTGTATTTGGTATGAATATTTTTGTCGCACTGGTATGAATAATTTTGTCGCATTGGTATGAATAATTTTGAAAAATATTGTATATTGGTTTGGTATTGGAATCTTTGAATCTTTGATATTTATTGATGAGAGGAGCCACTAGGGAATTTTTATAGTCACAGGCAATATATATCAAATAATCTGATGATTGAGACAAGACTCAGTTGAGACTCAGTTCTCAGACTCAGTTCTCAGACTCAGTTAACTCAGACTCAGTTAACTCAGACTCAGTTGAGACTCACTTAACTCAGACTCAGCAAAATCAGACTCAGCAAAATCAGACTCACTTAACTCAGACTCAGTCAACTTAGAATCAGTTGAGTCAGTAAAATCAGACTCAGTTGTCAGTTAAGCATAATTCGTATACAGTCTTTTCAAAATTATTCAAACTAGTGCGACAAAATTATTCATACTACAGTGTTTCAAAATTATTCATAGCAGCGCGCAAAATTATTCATACCAATATTTCAAAATTATTCAAACCAAATACAAGATCGTATACACAAGAAAACATGGAAACTAGGTTTTGGCCCTTTTGACCCTTAACTCCTAGATGTATTTATGAAGCAATTTTCTAGATTAAGATTTCAGAATATTGAATTCTAAAACAGTTGGTGTGACCCATTTCGTCATTTGGTTTGAAAGATTGTGCGAAGTGGTACGAAATTTTTTGAGAATTGGTATGAACAATTTTGTCGCACTGGTATGAATAATTTTGAAAAATACTGTACCAATATTTCAAAATTATTCAAACTAGTGCGACAAATTATTCATACCAAATGGCATAATGTTTCATACCAACTTTTAATAGAATTCAGTAATCAGAAACTTTACATTTGAACGATAGCTTATATATACCACTTGAAGTATTCAAATATACTTTCGAAACGGGCAAAACTAAACCAGTTTCTGTATCAAAACTTGTATTTGGTTTGAATAATTTTGAAATGTATGAATAATTTTAACCAAATACAAGATTTATATACAAGATTTTATACAAGATATCATCGAAAGTAGTTCAGTTTTGGCCCTTTGACCTTGATTGGAAGACTCTAAGTAAGTTATTCATGAACAATCGTCCAGATATAAAATTCTGAATATGCATTCGAAAAAAGTTGGTTTCGTCATTTGGGTTGAAACATTGTGCGAAGTCGTACGAAATTTTTTGAGAATTGGTATGAGCCAGTATTTTTCAAAATTATTCACATCAGTGCGACAAAATTATTCACCAAATGGCATAATGACCACACCAACATTAAAATTCAATAAAAATTTTATATCTTGTTGATTGCTATTACATTAAATGCAGTCTTTCAATCTGTGGAAACTGACAAAGCTAAAGTAGTTTCAATGTTATGCTGTCTAAAGTAGTTTCAATGTTATGCTGTCTAAAGTAGTTTCAATGTTATGCTGTCTAAAGTAGTTTCCATGTTATGCTGTCTAAAGTAGTTTCCATGTTATTGTCTATTAAAACTTTTATTTGGTATGAATTTTGAAAAATACTGTATGCCAATAATCAAACACTTCTGCAAGTCGAAATGACCTTTCTCAAAATGGCTTGGTACACGTACCAGAACCAATGGCTATGACCTTTTCAATCTATCGCCTTCTCGATCTGTATCACCATTAAGAACATTCTGAATCCCTCAACTGTAGAAAAGGCTTGTTCTAGGCTCAGCTCGGATTGTAGGTCTAAAAAACGATCCTCCCTTGCATTGTTCAAGCATGTTGATAGCAGATATTTCATTTAGCCATAGTCACGTGATGCGAAATATCAAGAGGTCTCAGCAAATTTCAGGCGGCGGAGCAATTTCAGGCACGGCACCAAGTTTAAAAACTGGACCCATGAAAGCAGTTTCGACTTGCGGATCAAGTTCTCCGAAAAACTCCTTCAATGAATCGCTAAGTGAGTAATTGGCAACATGGCTTGAAGTTGCAGGCCAGTTCAGCCCAAAACCACCGAATGAGCCTGCATTATTTCCAGCCGATCCACTTTGAGTAGAACTTTGACCAAATGGGTTAGCAGCCTCGTTTATATTTCCAGAAGAAGGCATGGTTCCAGAAGTGGAAGGAGCAGTTGCAGAAGTGGGAGGAGTAGTACCAGAAGTAGAAGGCGTATTTCCAAAGGCAGAAGTATTTCCAAAGGCAGAAGTGGTTCCAAAAGCAGGAGTATTTCCAAAGGCAGAAGTGGTTCCAAGAGCAGGAGTAGTTCCAAAAGCAGAAGGAGTGGTTCCAAAAGCAGGAGTATTTCCAAAGGCAGAAGGAGTGGTTCCAAAAGAAGGAGTATTTCCAAAGGCAGAAGGAGTGGTTCCAAAACCAGAAGTAGTTCCACTTTTAACAGGTTCTGTGGCTGCAGGTTGCGTAGAGCCTGTGGTGACAGATGCATTCTGACCAAAGGCACTTTGTGGCTTCAGTCCAAAACCAGTGTTTCCAAATGCCAGAGCTCCAGAACCGGAATTCGTAGTGCCTGAAGCTGTTGCCAGAGTACTAAATCCGGTGGAGCCAAAACCAGACGAGGTTCCTGACCCTGTCGAAGTTTGAGCTGTTCCATTCGTTCCAAATCCAGTATTTCCGAACCCACTTGCTCCAAATCCACCTGCTTGTGCGAATGCAGAACTTTGTCCAGATGTTGCAGACGCTCCTAAAGTAGATGGTGCATTTGTAGTTGAATTTCCGAAACCAGTTGATCCAAAACCCGAATTGGAAGCATTTCCGGACCCAACTGTATTAGCCGATCCAAAACCAGTGTTACCAAAGCCAGAATTACCAAAACCAGAAGTTCCAAAACCAGGTTTTGCAGTATTTCCAAAGCCAGAACTTCCAAATCCAGAATTCCCAGTAGTATTTGTACCAAGTCCCGTAGTTCCAAAGCCGGAGTTTCCAGAGTTTCCGTTTCCAAGTCCCGTAGTTCCAAAGCCCGGGTTTCCAGAGTTTCCGTTTCCAGAGTTTCCAACATTTGTACCAACTGTTCCAAAAGCTCCACTAGAAGTACCGAAAACTCCCTTAGAACCTCCAAATGCACCACTTTGAGAACTTCCAAAAGGATTGCCCAATCCACTGGTCCCAAATCCATTCATACCCTTTTTTAAATCTGCCAAACTTTCCTCAAAGCTCTTCTTTATGAACGGCTTCAAGTTGTTCGAATTGGACATTCCCACTTGCTGATATCGTGCTGCCAAAGCCCTGTTTTTCTCCACCTCAGATATACAATACTCCATATCCCGCTTACGTAACTCAAGATTCTGGTCGTACTGTGCCACCGAGTTATTGGCCACAGCTTCCATATACTGAAGTCGGAGCTCTTCCGGAGATATATCTCGTCCTTCAATTATGCTGTTGACGGGAAAAGACGCTAGACCATAGGCAGTGAAAGCGGGAGTCGGCCTTAGTTTTTTGTAATCCTTGAGATCCTCTAGAATCTGTGCTGATAGCGTTTCTGGGTTTGCATTCTGGAAAGCATTAGCCAGATTGATAATGTTTTGGGTGTTGTTATTGTTGGCGTCAATATGAGCGAAGCGACACTGCGAGCCCATTCGACACAGGCCCTTAGCATAGAATTTGCAGGGCTGCTTCATCACGAGTTCAAGTTTTGGTATTTGATGGAAGAACCGATGTTTTGTCGCATAAACATGGAGCAGATGACTTTGGTGCGGCTGGTGCACGGGTGCACTGCCAAAGATTTGCACCCATCCATTGGTATTATCCAAACCCAAGAGATGACTTCAAGAAATTAGCTAAAAACTTTATGGAAATGCTAAGGAGTCACTTTAAGAAATTAGCTAAAACTTCAAGGAAATGTTAAAGGAGTTCATTTCGAGAAATTAAAACTTCAAGGAAATGCTAAGGAGTTCACTTTAAGAAATTAGCTAAGAACTTCATGCAAATGCTAAAGGAGTTCACTTCAGGAAATTAGCAAATTAGCTAAAAAGTTGACTTCAAGAAATTAGCTAAAAGCTTCATCCAAAAGCTAGAAAGAATTCACTTCAAGAAATTAGCTAAAAACTTTATCCAAATGCTAGAAAAAATGCACTTCAAGAAATTAGCAAATTAGCTAAAAAGAGTTCACTTCAAGAAATTAGCTTCATCCAAATGCTAAAAAGAATTCACTTCAAGAAATTAGCTAAAAACTTTAAGGAAATGCTAAAGGGGTTCATTTAGAGAAATTAGCTAAGAACTTCAAGGAAATGGTAAAGGTGTTCACTTCAGGAAATTAGCAAATTAGCTAAAAAGAATCACTTCAAGAAATTAGCTAGAAACTTCAAGGAAATGCTAAAGGAGTTCGCTTCACGAAATTAGCTAAATACTTCAAGGAAATGCTAAAGGAGTTCACTTCAAGAAATTAGCAAATTAGCGAAAAAATTCATGCAAATGCTAAAGGAGTTCACTTCAAGAAATTAGCAAATTAGCTAAAAAGAATTCACTTCAAGAAATTAGCCAAAAACTTCATCCAAACCTAAAGAGTCACTTCAAGAAATGAGCTAAAAACTTTATGTAATTGCTAGAAAGAATTCACTTCAAGAAATTTACTAAAATCTTCATGCAAATGCTAGAAAGAATTCACCTCAAGAAATTAGCAAATTAGCTAAAAACTTCATCCAAATGCTAGAAAGAATTCACTTCAGGAAATTAGCGAATTAACTAAAACTTCATCCAAACCTATAAAGTTCACTTCAAGAAATTAGCTAGAAAATTCATCCAAATGCTAAAAAGAATTAACTTCAAGAAATTAGCTAAAGCTTCAAGGAAATGCTAAAGGAGTTCGATTCAGGAAATTAGCAAATTAGCTAAAAAGAATCACTTCAAGAATTTAGCTAAAAACTTCATCCAAACCTAAAGAGTTGACTTCAAGAAATTAGCTAAAAACTTTATGGAAATGCTAAGGAGTTCACTTTAAGAAATTAGCTAAAACTTCAAGGAAATGTTAAAGGAGTTCATTTCGAGAAATTAGCTAAAACTTCAAGGAAATGTTAAAGGTGTTCACTTCAGGAAATTAGCAAATTAGCTAAAAACTTCATCCAAACTTAAAAAGTTCACTTCAAGAAATTAGCTAAAACTCATGCAAATGCTAAAGGAGTTCACTTTAAGAAATTAGCTAGAAGCTTCATCCAAATGCTAGAAAGAATTCACTTCAAGAAATTAGCAAATTAGCTAAAGACTTCATCCAAATGCTAAAAAGAAATCACTTCAGGAAATAAGCAATTAGCAAAAACTTCATCAAACCTAAAAAGTTCACTTCAAGAAATTAGCTAAAAACTTCATGGAGATACCAAAGAAGTTCACTTCAAGAAATTAGCAAATTAGCTAAAAAATTCATGCAGATTCTAAAGGAGTTCACTTCAAGAAATTAGCTAAACTTCATCCAAATGCTAGAAAGACTTGAAATTAGCTAAAATCTCATCCAAATGCTAGAAAGACTTGAAATTAACTAAACTTCATCCAAATGCTAGAAAGACTTGAAATTAGCTAAACTTCATCCAAATGCTAAAAAGACTTGAAATTAGCTAAACTTCATCCAAATGCTAAAAAGACTTGAAATTAGCTAAAATCTCATCCAAATGCTAAAAAGACTTGAAATTAACTAAACTTCATCCAAACCTAAACTAACTTCAAAAAATTAGCTCATCCAAATGCTAAAAAGAATTCACTTCATGGAACTTAGCAACCACAACGTGACTCTTTTGATTGCTCTCAAAAAAAGCTTCCTTATATAATGGCAACAACTGCTGAATTACTCCTTGTCGAGAGATTTCTCCCCGAGAAATTTTCTGTAGAAAATTCTCAAGTGCTCTGCGCAAAAAAGGCTTCAGCAACGAAACTCGGTCCAATAAAATGGCGTCAAAAGCCTGGATTAGTGATATTCCCAATGATGTCGGAATGAAAATCTCCGATTTGCCCGATTTCTGTCGCACAATGTAGTTTCTCAGAAGAATCTTATCGATATGTTCAGCAATCGTGGCATCTGTTCCAATGCCATTTGCATCCATAAGCGCAATAAGTTCCGTTTCCGTCATGTAATTCGGCGGAGACGTCTTCCCTTCCTTCACTTTTGCGCTATGAATTTTCACCACATCTCCAACTCGAAATTCCGGTAATCGAGCCGATGATTTCCAATCGGTATATGTGTAGATTTCCAAGAAATTGCGCTCCGTCACTTGGAGCCCGCTTGCTGTGAAGCTTTCTCCAAGCCATGAAACTTCCACTTTGGTTTGGAGCCCGCGAGCATCTTCTGAGCAACATGCCAAAAACCGCCGCACAACAAACTCGTACACTTTCTTCTGGTCTGCGCTCAACAGCTCCATCGTGGTAAACTTCACTGGGTATATGGGTGGATGCGCCTTATCGTCATGTTTCCCGCCACGTGGCTTGTTCATGGCTCCATTCATAAGCCCCTGGGCATAGTTTCCCCACACACTGCTACCTGTTTGTTTCTCCACGTACAGGCGCAAATCCATATTCTCGGGAAACGTGTCTGTTTCTGTACGCGGATATGAGATGAAGCCGGAAGTGTAGAGCGATTCCGCCGCATCTAGCGCTTGTTTTGCTGACATTCGGAAAAACTTGGAGCAGCATTTCTGGAGCTCCACGGTAGTCAATGGTAAAGGTTTCCAGTGGCTGGTGGGCTTTGTGGTCATGTGACTCACCGTTGCTGCATCTGGACTCCGCATAAGCTGGAGGTAAATGAGGCTCACCACGGCCTTATCGAAAAGATGGCCCCGTTTCCAAGAGAGACCCACGGGTTTTTCAGTTTCGTGCGCCACACTCACGTCAATATACCAAAATGGCTCTGGCGTAAAGCCCCTCACACGGATATATCGATCCACCACGAAGCTTAGCGTTGGAAACTGGCACGTGCCGTAAGAAACCACGTCTTTTTCACCAATTAAACTTTTGGATTTGAAAAGATTGGTGAGGAAACGCGTAAATGCCAAGCCAACACGAAGATCAAACTCTTTTCGGCACTCCACCGCTTCAACTAGCTTCATATCAAGTCTCTGTGGATTTCGAGTAGCCTCTAGAATATGCGCCGGTTCAAGGTGAGAGAATTGCGCACGCCAAGTATTTTCATAAGTGAGCCGGGGATTCTTCTTCTGAGCTATGTGCATAATTTCCCAGCCAATATGCTCTCCTTCTCGATCACAATCCGTCCAAATCATGAGCTTTTGTGCATTCCGGGCCTCTCGTTCGATGTTATCGTGGATTTTGGCCAGGCGTTTATCCTTTTCTTGAGCCACTTTCGTTAGAAGTGGGGCGTCAAATAATCGTCCTGGGAAACACTTTCCCCAAGCATACTCGGGGCCAAAATCCGTGGCCAAAATATGTCCTGAGACTGCGGTCATGGTGACCTGGCAGACCCCGAGCCCAGGGAAATTGTAGGAGAAGTCATAGTTTTTGACGTATTTCCAGGGCAGATCTCGAGACCTCAAGCTGCCTCCAGAGAGGATGTGTGCCACTTCTTTGGCAATGGAGTTCTTTTCAGCCACACAGAGAATCCTCATCTGTAATTGCAGATCTGAGTTGGGAACACTGGTGTGGGATGTTTGTATGCCGTAGAGAGCGTATCGTGAGGTCTTTTGATATGGTACTGCATATAAGCAATTTGATAATGAAGTCCCTGATCTGATAGACAAAAGCATCTGAAACAGTAATTACTGTGATATGATAGACAAAAACATCTGAAACAGTAATTACTGTGATATGTAGATGACAAATAGGGTGATTTATTTCAGGATAGGGAATGTTTCAAATTCGGCAATTGAGGTGTGTCGCTTGGCCGTTGTGATTTGTGTTGTTTCATAGAGCATTGGAATAATTCAGAGGTGGAGAAAAAAGAAGGGAGAAATATTGACAGGAAGCGCTTCTTTTATAATCATTTTTGTGTTTGTGGCAGCAAATCTGAAACGCCCCGCACCGCATGTGCCAAGGGTATAAAAAGGGCTGATCCGCTCAGAATGAAGACTCAAATTTTTATACTATCCATTCTTTTGAGTCAGATTTCAAATCACCAACAGGTTAGCCAGAATTACATCGAATACATGGATACATTGACTACATAACTACTTTATATCAATCCACGAAGATACATACATTGACTACATAACTACTTTATATCAATCCACGAAGATACATACATTATGACAACACCAAATGGTTGTAATGAGTGGTACTAAGTCATTGTTTCTGGTGATGGTTCGTATTTGTGATTCTTGGTCATGATTCGAATCCATATTCATGTCTACCATTTCTATTATACGGACTTATTCAATTGGTATTGGGTTCTGAAATTCAGGGATTTGAAGAGCTAATTTATGGGCGACAAGGTTGTGACTGCAGATAAATTGATATAGCCCCGACATTCCAAAGAAAATCAACTCATGGTTTCCCTTCAAAACTTGTGATCATCAACAAAGTCTTATCAGTCAATATCATCAATGTTTCATGGACTCAAATCTCTGTGGCTGCGAAAAACACTCGTGCACCAAATACACTTTTGATACAAATCCGATAGAGCTCCGGTGAAAACAGCTCTAAATTTACAATCTGCCTAAGCAGAAGAAGGTGGCAATTCATACGACTCTTTGTTCTGGAATATGTGGCTGGTTATGGGTGCACCCGGGTTGACTCCGATAGAACCCCAGATCGCGTCATGCAGGATATCTCATCCAACACCATCGCCACATCTCATACTGAAGCATAGCTAACGCCATTCCGCCATGAAAAACGTCGAGCAGAGAATTCAAGAGCTTCTTGGGTGGATGAGACCCGAGAAAAATCCAGCCACCCATTCAAATCTCCACATCGTTTCTGAAAAACTCATCGTCAAGGATAACCAAGTTTCAGGACGTGGGTTATACGCCAAAGAAGACATAAAGCCCGGGGAAAAGCTTATAAACATTCCTCGCTCTTTTCTCCTCAATCACACGACAGTTGTGAAGCATATTTCAAAGCATATGTCATCAAATGGATCAGACTCCACCGGTTCAGGAGATTTCATAGTCACATTCTACAGTGGGCTTCTGGTCGAGACTCTCGAGCGACTTTCATCGTTCCAGCTCATTTCTATGTATTTGGTGCTCGAAAGCGTTCGGAAGAATAGCTCTTTTTGGGCCCCATTTATAGCCATGCTTCCCGATTTGGACGAATTATCTGCAGCTCCCGTTGTATCCAAAGTCTTGAAGCGAGATTCCTCGATGTGGGCTTTCTTGCCCAGGTCTGCTAGAAAACATTCCGAAAAAGTGGTGGCACGATACGAAAAGGATTATGAAGTCGTGTGCAAAGTATGGAAAAGCCATGGAATCATGCACAAATTAGCAGAGTCTATTGACATCGAGCGGCGCTTTCTCTGGGCATGGATGTGTATCAATTCCCGTTGCTTATACATGGAGATCCCCGGCAAAGAAGGCGCAGATAACTTCACCATGGCGCCTTATGTGGATTTCCTAAATCACACGAGTCATGAGGAATGTGGAATCAAAATCGATGCGGCTGGTTTCCATGTCTATACTACTACCGCATACCAAGCCAGCAACGAGTTGTTTTTTTCATACGGGCCTCATTCCAACGAGTTTCTTTTATGTGAGTACGGCTTCGTTTTACTGCAAAACAAGTGGAATTACATCGACATCTCCGACTTGATCAGCCCACTTCTCCGCCCAGCGCATGTGCAATATTTGAATTCCCGGGCGTATCATGGCGACTATACGGTTAACAAAGACGGAATGTCATTTCGGACGGAAATCGCCTTGGCCACCATGCAGGAAACGGCGCCCGAGTCTTCAAAAAGACTAAATGATTTTATGGATGGGCTCTCGGATGGACGAGAATATACACGGGCTTCAAACCTTTTATTGAGTCGAATCTTGAAAAAAATCCTTGGGGATTGCAATTCCAAGTTGAGCCGGCCAAGTGAGACAGGTTTGGAAGGCGCACGCCAATTATATGAGGATATGAAGAATATATGTGAAGCGGTTCTTCCAAGGTGTCAAAGTGATTGATGAGTGATAAGAAAATATGAAGAATATTTGTGAGGTTCTTCCAAGGTGTCAAAGTGATTGATCAAATATGCCTGAAGAGGCTTAGATCGAATTGGAGACTCAAATAATGGTCACAACGAAAACAGCAAAAAGCTATCCTCAAAATATATGCTCCTGGGCTCTCTCAATCCCCAACTTGTTCTTCACCAAAGTTACCATGAGATTGTTCGTTGCTGTGGAAAGATTATGCTTTCGGCCCAAATATGAAATATAGCCATTGATGGAATCGATTTCCGTGCGATTCATGCGTCTGATGTCTTCTCTCATGGAAGAACTATTTTTGGCAGTGTTTTGGCACACGGAAAATACCGATGAAAGAATGCGGTCTGGAGCTAGAAACGTGCTCGCTTCAGGAATCGACTTCAACACAGCATACTCTTTTCGAAGACATGCCACGCCCTCCAGAATGATTTTCCGCATTGTTCGGCTCACTCCTTCTCCATAGAGAAGGTCTCCATTCAAGCAGTCATAGATGGCTGAAAGTGGGTTGATGCACGAGTTGATGAGGAGCTTTTCCATCTCCTTGAGGAGAAATTCGTGGTGGGGGAGGTACTGGGCCGCAAGGGCGGGCCGGTCCAAGATGGCCTGAATCAAGGCATTTTGCGGGCCTTTTCCGGCCTTGCGGGAAGCATCGTTGGGAGAATTTGGTAATCTGGATATCAACAACTGCCCGAGTCCCACGTGATGCACGGTGCTGATGTTTGCCTTGTAAGCACCATGCGTGCTGATGGCCTTGAAAATGTTGGGCACTTTATACGGGTTGGGCCAAAAACTCTGTTGAAGCTTTGGAATGATGCCCATACCGTTTTGAACAAACAAGATGTTTGTTTCCGGCGAGATTGCCGGGAGATAACGGGCTAGAGCGTTCTCTGTGGAGTAATTCTTGGTGGCCACCACCAAGTTCTCTATTTTCTGCACATCGTGGACACGAGAGGTGGCTGAAATTTCCTGGTTGACGAAAACTTTTTCTGATCCATTGGGGCCATCCGGGCGGGCAAGGGACACGGCGGCGCCATTGTTGGTATAAGAATCAAGGGCATTTTTGGACTTGAAGATGAGACTTGGTACGAGCCTCGAGCCCTGCGCCAATTCATATGCTACAAGCGAACCCATTGCTCCAGGCCCAAGAATATGCACTGACATAATTGTGAGTGACTAACAAAGGAGTGTTTGGGGTATTGGAAGACATGAATCTTGTGGTGATGGAACTGATGGCGCGCGTCACGTGTTACTCCACAGAAGTTGAGATAAAGATTAGAGATGATACATTCTGATTGATCATTCGATACTGATACGATACTGATACATTTCTGATTGATTATTTCGATACTGATTCGATACTGATTCGATACTGATTATTTCTGATTGATCATTCGATACTGATTCGATACTGATTATTTCAATACTAATACATTTCTAATACTGTTTACTGGATTCATGCTTGTGGTGGGTCTTACAGGTGGCATTGCAGCAGGAAAACTGACGGTTTCCAAATACTTTTCCCATCAAAATATCCCCATTATTGATGCAGACCTTATTGCAAAACAAGTGGTGGAACCTGAAAAACCAGCTTATGGCGCCGTGCGTAAGGCATTTGCTGATGTGCACGACCTTGTGACTGAAGACGGATCTTTGAATCGCCCTGTTTTAGGCAGGGCCGTGTTCGGGAATAGTGAGAGGCTCAAGACTCTTAACAAAATTGTTCATGGCGCAGTCAAGAAAGAAATAGCCCGCCAGGTGATTGGATGCTACATCAAGGGAAACGCCATGGTTATTTTGGACGTGCCGCTTTTGTTTGAATCCGGACTTAATTATATATGCGGCCTTATATTGACAGTATCAATAGATGGGGAATTGCAAATGAAACGGCTCTTGGAACGGAATCCAGAGCTCTCTGAGGAAGACGCCCAAAAGCGCATCTCGAGCCAGCTTTCCATGGCGGAGCGAGAAAAGAGGGCCGATCGAATCATCTCCAATAACGGCAATTTGTCGGACCTCCACGCGGCAGTGGCGCTTGTTTTGGGTGAAATCCGCCCGAACAGAGTGTGGACACTCCTCGACCTTTTTCCACCCTTTGGAATTTTGAATGGTGCCTTTACGATGTTGTTGCGGGCTGTGAAGTACCGGTCTAGATTGAAGAAAGACTGGTCAAAGAATGAATGAAAGATTAGGGTATGATTGAAGACAGAAGGATTAAGATAATTGAGATATAGATGGGGATAGTACAGTATTTTCATATTATTCAACCAATATTTCAAAATTATTCAAACTAGTGCGCAAGTATTCAGAGTATTTTCATATTATTCAACAAATATTTCAAAATTATTCAAACCAGTGCGACAATTATTCAGAGTGTTTTCATATTATTCAACCAATATTTCAAAATTATTCACAGTGCGACAGAATTATTCATACCAAATGGCATAATGTTCACACCAACTGTTAATAATTTTCAGTAATCAGATATTTTATATCTTACTGATTGCTACTACACTCTATTCTTAGAGTCTTCCAATCAAAGGCCAAGCGGACAAAACAAAAGTTTCCATGTTATGTTGTATATTAAAACTTGTATTTGGTATGAATATTTTGAAAAATACTGTATTCAACAAATATTTCAAAATTATTTAAACCAGTGCGACAATTATTCAACCAATATTTCAAAATTAACACTTCGGAATCCAAACCATGGCATCATATTTCACACCAACTTTTAAAAATTCAGTAATTAGATATTTATATTTAGACCATTGCTTCTATTTTTATAGTCTTCCAATCAACGGTGGAAACGGAAAAAACTAAAGTTTTCCATGTATCCTGGAAATTAAAACTTATATTTGGTTTGAATAATTTGAAAAACCAGTGCGACTATTGTTCAATCAAAAATATTCAAACCAGCGCGCAAATGTTTCGAACCAAGAAAACAATTTACAGTGTTTTTCAAAATATTCAAACCAGTGCGAAAAAATTCATCAAATTATTCAAACCAAATACAAGTTTTAATATACACATATTATGAAAAGTACTTTAGTTTTTTCCGTTGCAATCGTTGATTGAAAGAGAATAGAAGCAATGGTCCAAATATAAATTTCTAATTACTGAAATCTATCAAAAGTTGGTGTGAAACATGCCATTTGGTTTCAATAATATTGTCGCATTAGTTCGAATAATTTGAAATATTGATATGAATAACAAATTATTCATACCAGTGCGACAAATTATTCATACCAGTACGACAAATTATTCATACCAAATAGCATAATGTTTCACACCAACTTTATATCTGGACGATTGCTCATTCATAATAATCTTGCAGTCTTTCAAGTAAGCTTCAAAAGCGACAAAACTAAAGTAGTTTCCATGTTATCTTTGTATAGGAACTTGTATTGGTTTGAATAATTTTGAAATATTGCTATGAATATCTTTGTCGCGCTAGTATGAATAATTTTGTCGCACTGGTACAGTGGTTTTCAAAATTATTCAAACTAGTGCGGCAAAAATATTCATACCATTACAAAAATATTCATACCATTACAAAATTATTCATACCATTACAAAATTATTCATACCATTACAAAATTATTCATACCATTACAAAATTATTCATACCATTACAAAATTATTCATACCAAATGCAAATTTTAATAAACAGCATACCATGGAAACTACTTTAGTTTTTTTCGTTTGACTGTTGATTAGAAGACTCCAAGAGTAGAATGTAGTAGCAATCAGCAGGATATAAAATATCTGATTACTGAAAATTAAAAGTTGGTGTGAAACATTATGCTATTTGGTATGAATAATTTTGCGCACTAGTTTGAATAATTTTGAAATCTTGGTATGAATAATTTTGCGCGCTGGTCTGAATAATTTTGAAAAACAATGTATCAATGATTTTGAAAAAGACTGTACAGTCAGGGCTCATAACCTGTTGGAGTTTTAACCATAGAAGTTCTCCTCCTTTGCTTATGAATCTTCAAGTTTATCCTTCATGCGATCCGTACCCATACTTCACGCTTCCTATCTATACCTATACTAGGAATTGCCAATCAACTCTCCGTTCCTTATTCATCCCCTTCAAACTAGAGCGGGAACCCCTCAATATATAGTCTCTCAGATCTGTGCAAGGTACAGTCTTTTTCAAAATCATTCATACCAGTACGACAAAATTATTCATACCAATACTTCAAAATTATTATACCAATACTTCAAAATTATTCATACCAATACTTCAAAATTATTCATACCAATACTTCAAAATTATTCATACCAATACTTCAAAATTATTCATACCAATACTTCAAAATTATTCATACCAGTGCGATTATTCATACAAAAGGCGTAATATTTCACACCAACTTTAATAGAAATCAGTAATCAGATTTTTATATCTTGCAGATTTTCTTACATTCTATTCCTGGAGTCTTCCAATTAAGGGTGTAACGGATTGAATAATTTTGTCACTGGTATGAATAATTTTGAAAAATACTGTATGAATAGTTTTGTCGCACTAGTTTGAAATTTTTGAAAAATACTGCAGTTCAACCAACAACTCAAAAGTTCGGCCCCCCTTCGCACAATCTTTCAAACCAAATGCCATAATGTTTCACACCAACTTTTATTACGATTCAGTATTCTATTTCTTAATATAGACGATTGCCCCTATGTACTATATTTAGGAGTCAAGGTCAAAGCTGGCGGAACTGAACTCTTTCCTTGTTATCTTCTATACAACAACTTGTCTGGGTGTAGGAAATATTGAATTATTGGTTGAACCATTCTATTTTTTGGTTTGATCATTTTGCCGCGTTTGAATATTTTCAAAAATCACTGTAAACCATATTGTCTTGGTTGAAACATTTTGCGCGCTGGCTTGATAGTTTTGAAAAGACTGTAGTGTAGATAGTGTATTATATTGAGTGGTATAGAATAGAGTATAGAATAGAGTATAGAATAGAGTATAGAGTATAGAATAGAATAGAGTATAGATTAGAGTATAGATTAGAGTATAGAATAGAATATAGAATAGAGTATAGAATAGAGTATAGAATAGAGTATAGAATAGAGTATAGAATAGAGTATAGAATAGAGTATAGAATAGAGTAGTATCCCTATACTCATTATAGCCTAGACTCACCATCACAGAATTGGTATTCCTTATACCCCAGTTGAACTCAAGAAAATTCTATTAATCAATTAATTCATAAATGCTAATTGGTATGATCTTATCTTTAGTTGTCTTCATAAAAGAAACTCGATAGGCTCAGACGACGTCTGACACTGTACTCTGGTTACTTTCTACAGTATTGTTTGGGCCTTCTATACATAGATCATGGCCCTTCAATAACTCGTCAGAAGCGTTTTTGTCCTAGCCGAGATATGACAGTTAATGATTTTATTTCTAGCCTCCTCATACTGAACTACGTATCAAAAAGCTGAAACTCAATTTAGTCACTCATACTCCTAATACTCCCATTGAAATATCACCACTATAATTCTAGTAGTGTGAAAATTATGTGATGAATAATTTGAAGTTAAAGGTGAAGTTCAAGTTTGAAGTTTGAAGTTGAGTTTGGAGATAGAAGTTTGAAGTTGAGTTTTGAGATAGAAGTTTGAAGTTGTAGTTTTAAGTTTTAAGGTTGTAATTCAAGTTCAAATTCAAGTTCAAATTCAAGTTCAAGTTCAAGTTCAAGTTTGATGTTGATGCTTCAAATTTCAAGTTGATGTTTCAAATTTCAAGTTGAATTTTAAAGTTTGAAGTTTGAAATTTGAGGTTGAAGTATCAAATTTCAAGTTGAAGTTGAAGTTGAAGTTTCGAATTTCAAATTGAACTTTAAAGTTTCAAGTTTGAAGTTGTAGTTTGAAGTTGAAGTTTCGAATTTCAAGTTGAAGCTGTAAGGTTGTGCTTCAACTTAAAGTGCAACTTAAAGTTCAAGTTTAAAATTTTGAGGTTCAATTTCAAGTTCAAGTTTCAAACTTTAAGATGAAGTTTAAAGTTTGAAGTTGTAAGGTTGTAGTTCAAGTTTCAGATTTCAAGTTCAAATTCTGAAGTTAAAGTCTTAAAATTCAAGTTAAAGTTTGAAGTTGATGTTGAAGTTGAAGTTGAAGTTGAAGTTGAAGTTGAAGTTGAAGTTGAAGTTGAAGTTGAAGTTGAAGTTGAAGTTGAAGTTGAAGTTGAAGTTGAAGTTTGGAGTTTGAAGTTTGAAGTTTTAAGGTTCAAATTCAAGTTCAAGTTGAAGTTTTAAATTCAAAGTTTCAAATTCAAAGATTCAAGTTTGAAGTGGTAGTTTGAAATTGAACTTAGAAGTTGTGGTTTGAAGTTTGAACTTAGAAGTTAGAAGATTTGAGATTGTGCTTCAACTTAAATGGCAACCTAGAGTTCAAGTTTGAAGTTTGAAGGTTGTACTTCAAGTTCAAGTTCAAGTTCAAGTTCAAGTTCAAGTTCAAGTTCAAAAACTGAAGTTAAGGTCTCAAATTTCAAGTTGAAGTTTGAAGTTTGAAGTTTTAAGGTTGTAGTTCAAGTTCATCTTAAAGCTCATCTTAAAGCTCACCTTAAAGCTCACCTTAAAGCTCATCTTAAAGCTCACCTTAAAGCTCATCTTAAAACTCATCTTAAAGCTCATCTTAAAGCTCATCTTAAAGCTCATCTTAAAGTTTTAATTCTAAGTTTAAGGTCTCCAACTCAATTACTTTTCTCAACTATCATATCATCACACATCTAAATACAATCACGCCCGCCAGTATTGGGCCAAACTGTGAAGCGTGTCAATCACAACCGGCAAAAACGCATTCACACTGTCAATAATTAAGGTCTGGAAATGCAAAATGGCCTCCTCCTCCGTCATGTCCAAAGCAAACTTCTCCTCCACCTTTTCCACGGCTCGCTTGGGATCAATCTGGATATCGGGAATGTTGGCGTTCAACATGAGCTGGAAGAGGTTGAGAATCAAGTTGCTGTTGCGCCTCAACGTGGTGTAGGTGATGAAACAGTAGCTCTTGAAGATATTGAAGTTCTCATGGTTCATGCCTCCCATACCGTCTATGACCTGGATGGGCAACTTCATCAACGGCGGAAATGGCTTGGGGTCTCTGCCCAAAATGTAGCCGAAATCGGCGTGCCAGAACTTCCCGTTCGGCGAAAGAAGCAAGTTGTCCAAATGCCGGTCTCCAACTCCTAAAATGTACGTGATCACACAGTATCCTGCACACAGCTTCACATAATTATCCATGATCATAGAAGAAACGCCCAAGTCAGTGACGATGGTCTGCTGCTGACTAGGCAGATTGGAAGAAAGAGATCTTGGTGTTCCCAAAATGGAGTTTTCCTCGGGCTCCTCGCTCTGGAGCTTGCGGCTGTTGAGCTGGAGGTACTTGAGAATGCCGTTTTCTCGGGTGCCATTGGAGTCCAAGTTCTTGGAGAGCACGGAATCAAGCGTCTCGTTGGGAACAAACTGGATGAAGCCAGCAATAGGGCTGGTGGCCAAAATCTTGTAAGGGGTCAACTTCAAATTCAAGTTGTCGTTCTTCAAAAGCTGGTCCATGAGGTTGATGATCTGGATAACCAACTGATCCTGGCGCAAATCGTCGCCGATTTTGAACATGAGCAGGTACTTGCCGTGTTTCAGGCGCCCGCCAAAGATGGAGGCAGATGACTTTCGGCCCAAGTTGGTCACGGTTTTGAAGGTGATTTTGAGCGGCGCGAGTGAGCTCTTAAACACCGAGCACTCAGCTGGGTAACAACCACAGATCATGACGTCAGGATCCAACGGAAGAGGAAACGGCTCGGCAAATTTTAGCATGCCGTTAGCCGAGTCGGCCAAGTACTCCTGCAAAAAATGGACTTTTTTCCCCGTGGCTTCGTTTTTCTTGAAAGATGCGCGAAGAAGCTCCACAAGCCCAGTAAGCTTCTTAACAAACGAGATCTGCCGCTTCAAGTGCGTGTACTGGGGCAGGTTTGTCTCTGCACAGTGCTTCTTGAGCATGTCAATATAAGTGTTCATGACAATGTTATAGATGGAGCGAGCCGAAGCGTCCAAAGACTCAGACCGCATGAGCTGGTCCTCGTTCTCCACCTTCACGTACCAGTAGAAGAAGTTACCCAAACGGGCACTTTTGACGGATTTTTCAATGAGAAACTTGGCCAACGGCGCATCCACAAGCACATCCAGCTTGGAGGCCGCACCGGGCCGCTTCAAATTTTCGTATTTGAGCGCCTGTACCAACTGGAGAAGATAAAGAAGAAGTTCATCGGAACTAGCCAAGGTGAGGCGTTGCACAGCAAAGCACCGGAGACGCTGGCAGTAATCGAAGATTTTGTTGATTTTGGCATCGTCTCCCAGAGAAACATCCTTGACATTGACACCAATGGTGTGGTGACGAAGACCGGCCAGGAGGATGTGGGGGTTGAAGTTGTTGGAGAGAAGCTCCAAGGCATCGCCAATATCGATGCGATCCACGGACCAATAGGGGAGAATCTCACCAAACACATGATCCAATTCGGCCTCATTTTCCCAGTTGAAGCACTTGAGGAACTTGGTTAGGAACTGCTTGGTTGTCTGCAGTGGAGCTGCTTTTTGCAGGTCATCGGCCAGGTTTTTGGAAAAGTAGAAACGATACTTCCAGAGATTTTTCTTTTCGTAATCGCTGAGAACGGCACTGGAGGGACGATTCAAGATGCGCCAGAGCTCATCCCTCATATGTGGCGATGGTTTGATTTCTTTGTCGAGGTTGCTGTTGATATTGATGTTGGAGGAGAGTTTCTGGAACTTGAGTTCGATGGGGTCGAGCACTTCTCCGGTGCTGTTGTCAGAGGAGGAATTGTATGCTGTGATTTCGGCACTAACAAAGTCTGGATCGTAGATTTTTGGGTTTTGGTGATTGGAGATTGTGTTGGCGAAGTTGATGCTTTTGTTGATGCTTCCATTGATGCTTCCATTGATGCTTTGGTTGATGCTTTGGTTGATGCTTTGGTTGATGCTTTGGTTGACACTTCCATTGACACTCCCCTTAACACTTCCCTTCACTTCTCCACAAGGAATCTCAAGACGTGTCAAAACTCTTATTCCAGGCTTCTCTTCACCCTCTGTGTTGGTATGTGGCACCAATTCTGGAAGCTTGTAAGTAACATCCAGATACACAATAGGCAACGAGAAGTTTGGAAGCTCGATATGGAGAAAACTGGCAGTATTGTCTTTTGGAGGTTTCATGGCTGCAAACGCCTGCGTATCGAGCCATGGTACCTTGTGGAAGTATCCATTTTCGTACTGGACAATTCTCTGCTCCAAAGAAGATTGATCAGACAATGGTTGAGACATGTCTTTTTTCTGTAGTTTTTTCTGTAGCGTGTCTTTTTTCTGTAGCATCTCTTTTGGCTCCCTTGGAACTTTCTCTCTCTCCTTCAAAAAGTCTTCCTCTCTGTATTCAAAACACCCCCCTTGCTTATCCTCTATCTTCACCTTGCAGAGACCCTTTCGAAGTGTACAGTCCAAATGGTCAAACACTGAAAGCGTGCCACTTCCAAAAAGCACCGGATGTGCATCCACAAGCTCGTAAATGGCAAAAGAATAGAAGCTGTTGTAGTCTAGCTGGTTATAGTTCACCGGGAGCCGTATATACACGTCCCACACACGTTTGTTGTTGGAGAATTCCCGAAACGGCGTCTGGACCTCCTGACACACGGGATTGTGGTTGCCATCATAAACTTGCACACGAACAAAGAGATTGGAGTTGGCGGATATCTTGCTAAGGGTCTTGAATGTGGAGGCGGAGGCAAACTTCTGCAGGGCTGATGCAAGGACGGGATGATCGGGTGTGGATAATGAACGGATCTTAAGGTACACAGGGATGTTGAGGGTTCGGGCCAAGCCGAAGTTGGCTGCTGTCTGGCTTTTATCCATGGTGTAGCGCTGATAAGGAGGATGCGGTGGTGGTATGCGGTAGACCCGTACACCCGAGATCAGGAACCCCTACAGTATTTTCCCAATTAATAAAACAGCGAGAAAATTCATACCAATCAAATTAGTAAAAGTGTAACAAAAATATTCAAACCAATCAAATTATTAAACCAATCAAATTATTAAACCAATCAAATTATAAAACCAATCAAATTATTAAACCAATCAAATTATTAAACCAATCAAATTATTAAACCAATCAAATTATTAAACCAATCAAATTATTAAACCAATTCAAAACTATTCACAGTAGATGAAACTTTTAATTTACAGCATAATATAGTAGTTGAGTTTTGTCGGTTTCGATCGTTGACTCCAAGAATATTATGTGTAAGCAATCGTTCAAATATGAAATTTCTGAGTACTGAAATATACAGTCTTTTTCAAAATTATTCATACCAGTGCGACAAAATTATTCATACCAATATTTCAAAATTATTCATACCAGTGCGGCAAAATTATTCATACCAAATGGCATAAAG